>SRSM01000008.1:0-73589 GCA_019593545.1 Apocynum venetum | reverse complement strand
TGAGTGTGATCTTTGCATGTCTAGGGATCTTCGATGTGTTGGAAGCACCAAACAGTAAATAGCTCAAAAGTCAATGTAGTTTTTCTAACCACTGTTTTAAAAATCTTATAGTACAACATAATTTGAGTTTGAGGCCTTTCTCAAAGCCTTTCTACTTGTTACATTTAAAGTCTCAGATATATGAATTAAAATTATACATATGTCAATCTGGATTTTTAAAAAAATGTAAATGTATCTTAGAAATAGACAGAAGAACATAATAGTAATGGACAATATATATTGAAAAGAAAAAAACCACACAAACTTTCCTTGAAATTACTCATAGTTCTGCAGTGGAATATTCCCAACAAAATTAAAAAAATTGTACTCAACAACTAGTTAATTTCTAGTACCTTAGTTATGTCCTATGGCAGGAGCATAGAATAAATTACATTGGCATTTTGTGTTTCAGTATTGGATAGTATGCGAAGAATCATTTACCGAACTTGAACAATAAACAAGGCCTCTAATGTCTTCAAGTAACATCCATTTTCCAAACTAAAAGTGTTCCATGGAAAATCTGTTCTCCTCAAGATCAATCATATAACGATTCTTCCACATGCATAATCAATCTTGTTAAAATCGTTCAAGAAGGGTTTTTATTCAAAGGTGAATTTTGAACATTTTGGTAAGCCATTACTCAAAGGGGTGTTTGTGTTTAAATTGATATATCTTCACATTAAGGTGATATCTATCAAACTCTTTATCTCTTATTATTGAATGTAATTGTATCAAGGTTGCAATAGTATAAACCATAAGTGTTAGGTGAGCCTTGTGTAGTTTGTTTTGTTTTCAGTTTTGTTAGTAAAACCTTTGGGTGAACCTTGAATTGAATTGTATTGTTAGGATTCACTAAGAGACTTGTGATATTATTGTATAATCAAGATTGTGTATAAAACTCAAGAGTTGAGTGAGCATTGGTTGAGAGGTTATTTGTAAAACCCGAACGTGAATGGGTGAGCCTTTTTTGTAATCTCATTTATTTGATTAGTGAAGGGATTGTTAAATCCTTGAGTAGGTAACTCAAGGTAGTGGACTAGATTTTATTAGATAAACCGAACCACTATAAATCATTGTGTTCATTGCTCTAATTTCTGCATTTTATTGAACGCATTATTTCTCACACACTAGCACACCAAGTGTTTGATATTTGTTATCAAATAGGCTTTTTATTAAATTACGTTGAAAAATCGGGTAAAAACCTAATTCATTCCCTTAGGTTTTTCATGTAAAACTCTTCATTTTTTACTTTTTTCATTTTTTACCATGTACGGGTAAAACTTCTTATTTTTACTTTTTATGATCGATCGACCCGCCTACTTTTAGATTAGTTCTTTTTTTGGACATGTGGAATCACCTACTTTTAGTTTAGTTAATATAGTCATGTATAATACGCGTGTGTGTGTCTATAGTTGAGTGTTTAATTCCTATAATAACTTAATATAATGTGTGAATTAATTAGATTAATAACATAATGAATTAACATCATTATATAGTTAGAATTATTATTCGTTAATTAATAATTAAAGTAGCATCTATTAATTTAATTAAGTTGTAGCTATTTGCTTAGTTAAATTAATAGAATAATTATATAATTTAAATTGTATATAATTGAGGTTTATTGTTATATAAAATTTAACATTCATGATGTCTTATAACTCCATACAATTTGATTATACATTCTATTCATACTCATTGAGAGTAGTGTTCAATAAAAATTATAAGTTATTTTTAAATTAATTTGGATTATCTAATTTGTAAGGATATGAAACCTGATCAGAATTCTAAAGTCAACTAAACGATAGATCTATTTTTTTTATTTATAATTAATCTAATGAAAAATATAACTTGGTACTAGTTCCCTACTAACGTTTTTAATAACATATATTTTTTTAATTTACTAATTTAAAATTAGTTTTTAAAATAACCAAAACCTCCCAAAATAATTTTTAATTAACAAACTTAAATTATATAATTTTAAACATTTATGTGAGATTCAAACTTTACTTGGCCTATCTTCATTAATAGGAGGGTAAGTTAAGAAATTTAATTTAACAGTGTGAAACAGGCAGTCTGTTAGTGAAAGAAAATCTTAATGATCATTCAAACGACTCCGCCCAATGTCAATCCATGTCAATGGAGCAAAATCCTTTTGTCTTTATAATTATTATGATCTTATTTATTATAATATACTGTAATAATTATATATTATAATTTATAATTTTATAAATCTAATTAATTTTTCTAAGTATCATAAAAATCTTATAACGTGGTGCATCGCACATGTACAACTAGTCCTTACTAAATTTACTAAAAAAAAATTAGAACATTTCATCTAACAAACTCAATTCCCAACAAACTGAGTCAATAAAACTATTCTTATAATCCGTGCATGCCTCGAGTAACACGAAACTCCTTAGATAATTAAGTCAACAAGAATAGGTCAGTCCACTGACATAATACTGTGAAGGATTGGAGGCAATAAGATTGGGCCTTTTAAGATTCGTGAAGGATAGGAGGAGGCACCTAAATGGGTTATTCTCTGGGCTCATACTGCTCAAACTGATTTGTTCACACGAGCAAGTAAAGTTGAATTGTAAGTAGCAAATCTATTTCGAAATTCGTAGAAATATTGTTGCTGCCCCCAAAATTCACATATGCTTGGAAATGTTCCAGAACCAATATGCAAAGGAGATTAAGGAATTATGAACCTTTAATACCATTTCATGTCTGTTTGAATTCATGTATTTCTATTCAACGCTGAAGAATTAGAGGTTTTAAAGAAAAAAAATATTATGTACGTTGTAAAAAAAATAAATGGTAAAATGAGAGAATTGATAAAAATATGTTTTGATTATGTAATACATGTTAGAGTACTCTTCATTGTACCGTAACTTTGTGATTAATCCCTTCAAAGAGTTGAAGTTATATAATTAATCGTATTAGTCGTAGAATGCAATAATCATCATTTTTAAGTTCAAAGTGATTAGTTCATCATCAATGTTTATGATAATTAAAACCAAGTTAATTAAAAAGTGTTAAGAATTCTTCATTTTATCTTTAACTTTGTCTGACAATCTTATATGTTTCTTTCAATTTTACTCTTAATAATTTACTTATGCACATTTTGTCTTTGCGTGTGATTTTGTTTGAAAAAAATTGTATCTATTAGCAAAAAGATGTGTATGTCTACTTGAAAATAAAATATATTTGAAATTATAATAACCAAAATAGACAAATAAAAATACATTAGAAACTAAAATGGTAATGCTGATAAAACCAATTAAGCTACTGATAGAAAATGCAAGGAACACAAAAGAAAAGAAGAGATAATTAATAGATTAAGTCAATCTTATTTTTATTGATAAAAAGAAAAGTGAATTTTGGTTTATGAAATTTGAATATATTAAATGTATTGAAAAAATATTTTTCTTAAAAAAGGAAAAAAAATAAGTTAGTAATGTGAGATGTTTAAATATTAAAATTGCTGAAAATATCAATGATTCTTTGTATAGAAAGAGGAAAAATAATTCGAGACAAAAGAATTAATGAAAACAAATACTATTTTTAATATGTAATCTATTATTATCTCTTCCCATTGACTTTATATGTGATTATGAGTTTTATATATATAAGTTTTGATGATTGAGATGTAACTACAGTAAACTTCCAAATCTGCATTTGGGCAGCTTGCTTACCTTATGATATCAAGAAAAATTGTGATACAAATATTTATTGCATTATTGTGGCCATTTCATGAAGTTTATGATTATTATTCTTAAATTAAATTTATTGGGACAAGTAAATGCAGTTTAGTTTGTAAAATAGTGACAACTATGATTGTATTAATCATGCATGAGTCCAAGTCATACCCTCAATAAATGTTGTGTATTTAAAGAAAAAATTCTTCTTCGAAGTTTATACAAATTTATATATAAGCATTCTTAAAATTGCAAACATGTATCGGATGCATTCAAAATTCAGAGTTAGTCGCTTCAAAGGAGATTTATAAGTACACCATTAATTAACAATGAGCATATATATATATATATATATATATATATATATAGCATGAAAATGGTGGTATTAGAAAATTTCACAAACACAACATATAAATAAAAAAAATTTGAATAAAAAAATTTGCATTAAACTTCTGAAGAAGAGAAGTACAATTAAAAAAAAATGAACAGGCTAAAAGAATATAATCTTTCGCATTCATTCCAGCAAGAATAAGACTTTCTAATTCTATATAAACCTTAGAAAATTCACATTAAAGTACTTTGTGGCCAGCTTATAATTTCACAAACACAACAGATGGTCAGAAAGTGACACATTAAGGCATAAAGTTAGGCTAGAGGAAACTCACACCTTAAAAAAAGTAAAAGAGAACAGGCAGTTCACTTTTATTTATTCTTCTTGTTTTTTTTTTTTTTTGAAGGGTTACTCTTCTTGTTTTATTAATGATTCTTGTTGTTACTCTCTCCTTATATAACCCAATATCTGCATTTTTATTTTAAAATGTTTGAAATTGAAAGTTTATTTTTTAAAAATAAATATATTTATCATTAAAAATTTCACTAACAATTTTCTTAATTTAAAAAATTTACATCTTATTAAAGGATAAAGTTCCACAAATAATACATTAATAACAGAGATAGTGTGTTAAATTATTTAACGTCAAATTACTTTTTAATTTTTACATTAAATCAAATATAAATATTCAATTTTAGAGGAAAAAAATTAATAATAATGATAATAATAAAACAACTTAAAACAATAATAACACCTTATTGTTATATGAGTGTGATTTTTGTTCTTTTTAAGAACCACAACAGCCCACACGTCTTCTCATACCACTAATCCAATCAATTACAATCTCAATAGATAGTCAGTTCTTCTCTATTGTCTCCTTAGAGCTCTGTCATTAATTGGGTTGTTCAAGTATGGTGAGCAAAACCTCCCACATATTTGTTCCCTTGCTGCTGCTGATTGTTTTCTTTGTTGCTTCCTCTGATGCAGTTCCGATGTCAAGTAAACAAATATATATCCGTCATATTTGCCCAGAAGTTCTTCATGTTATCTCATTCTATTAATGATTTTTAATTATTTCATGTTGGACAGGAAGCTTGGCGATGTTTAAGAATGAGCAAGAACTATTACGTGACTTGTATGCTCAGGTTGTTCTTTCCTTTCTCTTTGTGTTTCTCTCTCAGGATATTCAATATCATGTGGCCAAAGCTAGGTTGAACTGAGAACATAATTAAGAATATTCAATATTCTTTTGGGATGTTAGGCTGCAGAAAGTGAATAAATCATATTTCGGAAATGGTTATGTATCAACTTTTCTTACCACAAAGTTCTGAGAAACTCAGTAAAAGCTATACAAATCCACAAAAAATATGTTTGGACTTTTAGTATCTGACTGTTTACATATAATTTGCAGGATGTTATAATTGAAAGTGCAGATGGCAGTGATCAGGTGATGAAAATTGAAGGGCTAGTAGAGAGGAGAATGGACATTGAAACCACAGATTATCCAGGAACAGGAGCAAACAACCATCATGATCATCCTTGAACTCTCTTTTGGATGAGCTTTTTATTATTTCAAATTAATCAATTAATATTATATAGGATTCTACTGAGATCCTAAATTTGATTTTTATGTGTGTGTCTGTAGATCTGTGTTGTCCGAAAGGTTTTGTAAATAAAGGTTGTTTGTTGGGAGTGGTAACTTGCGTGTTTGTAAATTAATCCTTAGTATAAGATGAATTTCACGTTCCGATCATGCATTAAGAATTTTGAGTTTTGCCTTGGGAAAAAGGAAGTTTAAGTCCCTAATAGCTCCCCAAACAGCATCTGCTGGAGATTTGAGCTCGACTGCCATATCATACTTCATCACCGTTGCAAGAGAAAATCATATGCAAAAAAATAGGTAATTGATCAACAATACTTCTTTTGGAGGAATATATATAAGAGGATTCAAAATCCTTTGGAATTGGTTGATACTTGGTTAGGTTTTACTTAGCTTGTGAGTGATATGGTAGAGTTAAAACCACTTGAACATGTAGTCTAGTCTAATGTCAACAGAAGTTAAAGGACTAATGCGATTCTTCTTGAAAGGTTGAATGATGAAAATAAATCACTGACATTTTCCCAAACATTATATGTTGACTTTTATATGACATTTCTAATCGACATTTCTATGATAAATTGGCATAAACATAAGATTTTTTAACATTTGTGTATACATTGATAAGAATGTCGTAATAGAACATTATTTGAAGCGACATATATTGAAGACATTTGACGTTCAATTGATACACACATGTCATATAAAATTATGCTTAATATATGTATATCTAAAAATTCTTTTGTAGGATGCAAAACATAAAAGCGGTCTTGATTCACGCATGACCAGTGAGTATGAAAATGGAACTGAAGAATTAGTTGTTTTACTATAGTCAAATATCATAATCGACTATCACCATAGATGTTAATTTTGATTTCAATTATAATTATAATCTCACAATGGTTAGTTGGTTTTATATTAGAACAAATTGTAATCCCACTAATTGTGTTATTTTCATGTAATAAAATATTTATTTAATTTTAATTACATATTTAATTTAGTTCATTTTTTAGAGGTAAATTTAGTTCAATTTTAAAAATATATAATATTGAAAACCCTAAAGCTTTTAATGTCTTAATTTTAATTAATGACAAACATTGATGAGGACTAATGTCTTGTTTGTACAAGTGATAGAGTTTTTGGATTCATGATTTAATCCATGCAAGAACAAGATTTCAAATCTTCAAGGAATTATACAAGTCAAGACTATCAAGATTTGAAGACAAGCTTTTATTGGATTAGATAGGAACTAGAGCTATAGTTATAGAGTTATATATTTTGATATCTCTAGTTTTAGCTCTAATTGAGTAATGGTTTCTAAAGGTTGCTCTATGAACTTAAAACGTTATTTCAAAATGTTTTTAATATGTTAAAATATGTTTTGGTATTTCGAAAATCATGTATCATGATTTCAAAACTTAAATGATTCATATTACTCATTTAATATATATTCGGAATTATTTATACTTAATTTCTTTATTTATTTTGCTTTATTCACTTTAAATATCGCAAATGGATAGCCGAGTCACCTATTAGTTTAATTTACTTTTATGTCTTTTATTTTCTGTATTATGGAAGGCCGAGCCTCCTAACTAGTATAATATATTTTTATGTCTTTAATTCTTTTTTTTATGGAAGGCCGAGCCTCCACACTTTTAGTTTAATTTATTTAAATGGTCGGTTGAACCACCTAATTTCTTTAGTTAATATAAATCCAATCTTTCTTTCTATATATATATATGTGTGTATTTATTTAATAAACTTATATATATATATATATATATTAATTAAGTATTTATATAATTCCTGTTTTAACCAATATAATTGTGTGAATTAATTGGATTGACAATCTAGTTAATGAATGTGATTATATAGCTAGGATTATTAATCTTGTATTAATGATTCAAGTAGCATCTACTAGTTTAATTGAGTTGCAACTCTTGGCTTAATTAA
Source organism: Apocynum venetum (assembly GCA_019593545.1). Lineage (NCBI taxonomy): Eukaryota > Viridiplantae > Streptophyta > Magnoliopsida > Gentianales > Apocynaceae > Apocynum > Apocynum venetum. The sequence goes on along the minus strand of SRSM01000008.1, from coordinate 65,968 downwards.
ATTAGTAGCGGAATTATATAATTTTAATTGTATATAATTAAGCTGATTGTTATATACAATTTAATGTTGGTGATGCCTTATTTGTTTAATGCAATTTGATTGATCATCTTATACACGCTGGTTGATAGTGGTGTTTAATTAAATTAGAGATTAATCTGTCTGAGCTGATCGAGATTAATCTATTTTGTAAGGATAGAAATCTGTCTGAGCTGATCGGGATTCTAAAACCAATTACTTAATAATGTATTTATCTATGATTAATCCCATGAAAAATATAACTTGATACTAGTTCCTTGCTAATGCTTTTTATATCATTTGTATTCCAATTTTCGTTTTTAATTCTTTTTACAAAATCCAAAACCTCAAAAATATTTATTTTAATTGTTGTCATCACCTTATTATCGAAATACCCAAAACCCCCCAAAACCTTTTTCCGATTAACGATTTTAATTTAAGAGTTGATAAATCTCTGTGGATTCGATCCCTACTTTCCCTATCTACATAGGAATTGTTAGGTTTAAATTTGAGAGCCGTACAACAGGCTTCGTCAAATTCTGGCGCCGTTGCCGGGGATTTGTTTTAATTTCTTCTATTAAAATTGTTAATCTTTTTATTTTGTTACATATTTCATTACTTTGGTGACACCAGACAACAAGTTCATTGTTATATGCACTTAAGAAGTGGTAAGATCACCAGGGAAGAATAAGGGAGTAAAACACCAGTTGAAATCAGAGAACAAGCTACGGATCTTGAAGAAGGCAAAGCATAAAATCAACCGGATACCCAACTTATTTCTGGTGATATTCTTCCTGCTCATCTTTTTAATATTGCTTTGAATCAAAGATCTCTAAAAGAACTCACTGCTCCTACTCTTGATGAACAACCTTTATGCATTATTTTACCACAAGTTGATGCTAATTTTAAAATGCATACTGGTTTTATACAATGTTTGCCAACATTTAATGGATTACCTGGGGAATATCCACTTAGGCACATTAAGGAATTTCATGTTATTTGCACTAATTTGAAACAAGAAGGTACAAGAGATGAAGTGATTAAACTGCGTTCTTTTCCTTTTAGCTTACAAAATAGTGCAAAAGATTGATTATATGATTTGCCTTCGAAATCTATTCAAGATTGGACTGGAATGTAAAGAGGTTTTCTAGCTAAATATTATCCTGCATCTAGAACTGCAACAGTTCGAAAAGACATAAGTGGCATAAGACAACAAACTGGTGAAACATTGTATGAATATTGAAAAAGATTTAAAATATTATATGCTAGTTGTCCTCATCATCAAATACCTGAACAATTATTAATTCAATATTTTTATAAGGGTTTGATTTCTTATGACAGGATGACTATTGATACCGCTAGTGGTGGTGCTCTTTCAGATAAAACCCCACAAACTGCACGTGAATTAATAGCTAACACGGCTGCTAATTCACAATCTTTTAACACCAGGAATGATACCGTAAGAAAGGTTAATGAAGTAGATGCATTATCATCATCTACACAAATTGAGCAAAGATTAGATCATCTTACCAATTTAGTTGGTCAATTAGTTGGGAAAATAATCAATGCACCGGTAAAAGCATGTGGAATTTGTTTAGGCAATGACCATCCTACAGATTCTTGTCCTACACTATTTCAAGAGGAACAAGCCAATGCCATGGGTAATTTTCAGAACCAACCTCAGAGAAGACACAATCCATTCTCCAACACATACAATGAAGAGTGGAGAGACCATCCTAACTTTAGATGGAGTAACCAAGGGGTTATAGGCCACTAATGAACCCACCAGGTTTTGTTCCTAATCAACACCAAAATCCTCCTCAACCTCCTCAGAACCAACAACAGAGTATGTCTTTAGAAGATATGGTAAAATCTCTAGCCTCAAGTTCTATATCTTTTCACAGAGATACCATGTCCTTCCAAAATGATACAAAGTCCAGCATTCACAACTTGGAGAATCAGGTACGACAAATGGCTTATGAGTTAGGTCAATTGAAAACACAACTTTTCAATAAACTTCCATCACAACCACTCAATCCCAGAGAGAATGCTAGTGCCGTAACATTAAGAAGTGGTAAAGTGTTGGAAGAATCCAAGAGACCAGAGGAAAATAAAGGCGCGGAGAAAGTACCTATTTCAAGCCCGCATCTTCCGACAAAGTTCCTCAGATAGGAGAATCTTTTTCTTCTATTCCCAAGGTAAGTCCTTCTTTCCCTAATAGGTTAACTAAGAACAAGAAAGATGAGTAAGAAAAAGATGTTCTGGAGATCTTCAAAAAGTTGAAGTCAACATTCCTCTTTTAGATGCAATAAGACAGATTCCTCATTATGCTAAGTTCCTAAAAGAACTTTGTACCAACAAGAAGAAACTTAAAGGTAATGGGAGAATCAGTGTGGGGGAATGTGTGTCTGCTGTTCTCAAACAGAAACTTCCTCCAAAACAGAAAGATCTAGGTATGTTTGCTATCCCTTGTACAATTAGTGATAAGGTAGTCTCAGGTTGCATGCTAGATTTAGGAGCATCTATTAATGTCATGGCTTATACAATCTATAACTCTTTAAATTTGGGACCAATGAAACCTACTAGAATTGTTATTCAGTTAGCTGATAGGTCTGTGGCTTATCCAGAAGGAGTAATAGAAGATGTACTGGTTAAAGTAAATGACTTAGTATTCCCTGCAGATTTCTACATTCTGAAAACTAAGGATAGCCAAAATACTTGTTCATCACAGTCACCTATTCTGTTAGGTAGACCATTTCTAAAAACTGCTAGAACTAAGATTGATGTTAATTAAGGTACTTTATCAATGGAATTTGATGGTGATAAAATTTCTTTTAACATATTTGATGCCATGAAGTACCCTTCTGATGAATGTTCTACAGTTTCTGTTGTGGATATTATAGATCCACTTATTGAAGATATTTTTGATTTGAGCTACACTGAAATGATGCAATCCATTATGAACTTGAGCATAGATGAAAATGTTCTTGACATTTTATCTATAGAATGTGACAATGAACTCAAACAAGCTGTCAAGGATTTATCTGTTTGTCCTATTAGTAATTCTAAAATTGCATTACCGAGCTCACATGATAAAATCTTGCCATCTGTTGTTTGTCCCCCGTTACTTGAGCTTAAAGTTTTACCTTCTCATTTGAAATACGCATATTTGAGTGAAGGTAATGTTTTACCTGTTATTATTGCTAACAATCTCTCATCTTCCCAAGAAGAGAGGTTAGTTTCTGTGCTTAGGGACAATAAGACTGCCATCGGCTGGAATTTAGCCGACATTAAAGGTATTAGCCCATCAACATGCATGCACCGTATATTGTTAGAAGATGGAGCTAAGCCAACCAGAGAGTCACAAAAGAGACTAAACCCTCCTATGATGGAAATAGTAAAAGCTGAAATTCTAAAACTTCTTGATGCTGGTGTCATATATCCCATCACAGATTCACATTGGGTAAGTCCTGTACATGTGGTTCCAAAGAAAAGTGGAATAACTATTGTGGAAAACTCTGAAGGTGAGAAAATTCCTACTATAGTGCAAAACGGTTGAAGAGTCTGTATAGACTACAGGAAACTTAATGCATCAACTATGAAAGATCATTTTCTCCCTTCCTTTCATGGATCAAATGTTAGAACGTCTATCTGGTCGTTCTCATTATTGTTTCCTTGATGGTTATTATGGCTATTTTCAGATTGCTATTGCCCCATAAGACCAAGGTAAGACAACTTATGCTTATAGAAGAATGTCTTTTGGTTTATGCAATGCACCTGCTACTTTTCAAAGATGCATGATGTCCTTATTTTCTGATTTTTTCACGAATATCATTGAAATTTTCATGGATGATTTTATTGTCTATGGAAATTCATTTGATTCATGTTTAGAAAATTTGGAACTTGTGCTTAAACGGTGTGTTGAAACTAACCTTGTTCTCAATTATGAAAAGTGTCATTTTATGGTAGAACAAGGAATTGTTTTATGGCACGTAGTTTCACCAAAAAGACTGGCTGTTGACAAAGCCAAGATTGATGTGATTAAGTCTATTCCTTATCCTTCTACGGTAAGAGAGGTAAGATCTTTCTTAGGCCATGCTGGATTCTATAGAAGATTTATTAAGGATTTCTCTAAAACTGTTCAACCTTTATGCAAGCTATTACAAAAAGAACATAAATTCAATTTTGATGAAGGTTGTAAACATGCATTTAAACTGTTAAAAGAGAAATTGATTTCATCACCTATCATTCAACCCTCTAATTGGAATTTTCCTTTTGAAATAATGTATGATGCTAGTGACAAAGCGGTTGGAGCTGTTCTAGGTCAAAAAATAGATAAAGTTCCTCATGTGATATATTATGCATCTCTAGTTCTACCTCTAATTGAGTAATGGTTTCTAAAGGTTGCTCTATGAACTTAAAACGTTATTTCAAAATGTTTTTAATATGTTAAAATATGTTTTGGTATTTCGAAAACCATGCATCATGATTTCAAAACTTAAATGGTTCATAAACTCTTGTTGGATTGATACAATAACTTATATAGTTGATTGAAATCATCATTTGTGTGTTAGAGTATTTTTGATACACAAATGAACATATTTCAGTCGACCTAAAGTGGTCCAGGTATCGTCCATAAGTTAGTTTATCTTGTGGATGCATGTGCTGTCAAATTTGTTCATCTGTCATCCTATGGACGACCATAAGGTCGACCGCAGGTGAAGTCCGGTTGACCGGATGATGAAAAATCATCATCAGGAGGTTGTCCAGTGAGCTTGTGGATGATGGTGCGGACAATCAGTCTGATATGCGGTCGACCGCACTTCCTGAGTGGGTTTCCAACAGCTTCATTTTTTACCTTTGGGAACAAACCTTTAAATACCAAAACCTTTGGAATTCTTTCTAAGAAGATTTTTTGAGCAAAAACATTGTATATCTTGATCCTATAACATCTTAGAAACATTCCAAAACCCTTTCTAAACATCAATCTTGTTAAAATCATTAAAGAAGGGTTTTACATTCAAAGGTGAATTTTGAGCAATCTTGACAAGCCATTACTCAAAGAGGTGATTGTGATTCAAATTGATATATCTTCACATTAAGGTGATATCTATCAAACTCTCTATCTTTTATTATTGATTGTAATTGTATCAAGGTTGCAAGTAGCATAAAACCCTAAGTGTTAGGGTGAGCCTTGTGTAGGTTGTTTTGTATTCAAGGTTTGTTTGTAAACCCTTTGGGTGAACCTTGAATTGAATTGCATTGTTAGGATTCACTAAGGAGAGTGGTGGGATTATTGTATAATCAAGGTTGTGTTGTAAAATTCAAGGGTTGAGTGAGCCTTGATTGGTTTGAGAGGTTATTTGTAAAACCCTAAGGTGAATTGGGTGAGCCTCTTTTGTAATCTCATTTATTTGATTAGTGAAGGGATTTGATAAATCCTTGAGTAGATAACTCAAGGTAGTGGATTAGGTTTTGTTGGATAAACCGAACCACTATAAATCATTGTGTTCAATGCTCTAATTTCTGCATTTTATTTGAACACATTATTTCTCACACAACTAGCACATCAAGTGTTTGATATTTGTTGTCAAAGAGATGTTTTATTGAATTAGGTTGAAAAATCGGATAAAAACCTAATTCATCCCCCTCTTAGGTTTTTCAAGATTGATTCTGAAAAAGTGGTGGTGGGTTTGATGGCTGAAAAGAGAGAATACCAGGTGGATGTTGATTCTTGAAGTTATTTTGTCTAGTCCATTGATTTCCCCACCTAAAGTTTGGATGATCTTTCCATTCTTCATTATAGGTATTGGAGTAAGGGTTATATCTCCTCTGCTTATTTTGGAAGTTTCCCAGAACATTAACTTGTTTAGCTTCAAAGGGAGTGGGACAACTGTTTGTAAGGTGTTCAACACTTGAACAAAATCCACACATCTTAACTTGTAAATTCATTTCCTTCCCCATCATCTACCCAACTATGTTAGTGAGATTTTTAAGTGTTATTTTCTGGAGACTTCATTCCTTGTATTGAATAATTAAGTGTTATTTTTCATATTGACAATCAAGTCTCTAGCTTCTTCGAGAGATTGATCCATGAAATATCTTTCACTTGATGCATCAACTGTTGTCCTGTCAGTAAGAACCATACATTCGTAGAAATACCAGATTAGTAAATGATCAGGAATATGGTGATTAGGACAACTAGTAATAAATATTTTAAACCTTTCCCATAGTTGTACAATGATCCCCCAAAACCATGGCATATCCAACTAATTTCTTTCATAATGTTAGAGATTTTAGATGCAAGAAAATATTTTTTTAGAAAAATCTTTTCCATATCAGTCCATTCAGTTATTCACCCAGAAGGTAACTCGTAAAGCCAATCTTTAGCATTACCTTGCAAACTAAGTGTGAAAGCTTGTAATTTAATAATCTCATTAGTAACATCAGATGGTTTCAGATTAGTGCAATGTGTATGAAATTTCTAAAGAAATCTATATGGGTTATCACCAGGTATACCATGAAAAGTGGAGATATTTTGCACAAAATCAGTATCGAGCTTAAAATTTTCATTGACTTTCGGGAAAATAATGCAAAGTGGTTGATTGCTAATAATAGGTGCAACTAATTCCCTTAAATTCGTCTAACAACAACATTGTTATTATTATTACTATTATTCGCCATGATGAAATAAAGGTTATGAACAATATCACTGATTTCTCCCTATAGATTAGATTGATTAATAATCTATAAATTTATGTCTCCTTTGTTGTTTTATGCTAGGTTTGAGGATTCTAAATTCTCTGAGTTTTCACCAAGATTCTTTCCACTATGAAGGAGCATAAAAGTTTCAAACCTTTACTCTATCACCAAAGGAAAAAACCTGAAAATAAAAACAAAGAAAAAGGATCAGATAACGTAATCTTAGAATGTTAAACAAATTCTCCAGCAACGGTGCCAAAATTTGACAAACGTGTTGTTACGCTATCAAATTAAATATCAAACTTAACTAACTTATTCAGTTAGGGCAAGTAAGGGTAGAACATACAAAAACTTGTAAATTTTTTTGATTAAGTAAACTAATTAAGGTTTTGGGGAAATAATTTGATTTTTTATCTAAAATGGTTAAAACTTTTAAAACAAGTAATTCACAAAACAACTAGAAATCAATGGATAAAAAGACGTTAGCATTGACTTTGTATTTCAGTTTCATTTACTTAGAATCAATCATCGATAATCATATATTTGAGTAATGACTTAGAATTCCGCTTAGCGCCACAAATTTTGATTCATATAAAATTAGATTAATCCCTGAGAAACACAACAAATTAACCCTAAACTTAATTAAACTAAATTTTCGAATCGCTCGAATAGAATAACTGACGAAGCCTGTTGTACGGCTCTTAAATTTAAACCTAGCAATTCCTATGTAGATAGGGAAAGTAGTGATCGAATCCACAGAGATTTATCAACTCTTATATTAAAATCGTTAATCAGAAAAAGTTTTGGGGGTTTTTGGTATTTCGAAAATAACGTGATGAGAACAATTAAAATAAATATTTTTGAGGTTTTGGATTTTGTAAAAAGAATTAAAAACGAAATTTGGAATACAAATGATATAAAAAGCATTAGCAAGGAACTAGTATCAAGTTATATTTTTCATGGGATTAATCATAGATAAATACATTATTAAGTAGTTGGTTTTAGAATCTCGATCAGCTCAGACAGATTCCTATCCTTACAAAATAGATTAATCTCAATCAGATCAGACAGATTAATCTCTAATTTAATTAAACACCACTACCAACCAGCGTGTATAGGATGCTCAATCAAATTGCATTAAACAAATAAGACATCACCAACATTAAATTGTATATAACAATCGGCTTAATTATATACAATTAAAATTATATAATTCCGCTACTAATTTAATTAAGCCAAGAGTTGCAACTCAATTAAACTAGTAGATGCTACTTGAATCATTAATACAAGATTAATAATCCTAGCTATATAATCACATTCATTAACTAGATTGTCAATTCAATTAATTCACACAATTATATTGGTTAAAACGAGAATTATATAAATACTTAATTAATATATATATAAGTGTATTAAATAAATACACACACATATATATATATATATATATATATTTATAGAAAGAAAGATTGGATTTATATTAACTAAACAAATTAGGCAATTCAACTGGTCATTTAAATAAATTAAACTAAAAGTATGGAGGCTCGGCCTTCCATAAAAAAAAAGAATTAAAGACATAAAAATATATTAAACTAGTTAGGAGAATCGGCCTTCCATAATACAGAAAATAAAATACATAAAAGTAAATTAAACTAATAGGTGGCTCGGCCATCCATTTGCAATATTTAAAGTGCATAAAGTAAAATAAATAAAGACTAGGCGGGTAAACCAACCATAAATCCAGTTAAATAAATCCGAATAGAAATTAAATACAAAGAAAATTATCTCATAATTCCATTTATTAATAACTTAACACATATCATTGCTAACAAAATAAAATTACTCACAATACATACTTAATAAATATAAGATGAAATTTATAAATATTAGAAAGAAAATTTGAAAGATAAACTCCCCGTAAATATTGAAATTATCCGAAGAGAATTTTTTTACTAAATATTACAAAAAGCTTTGAAATATTATTCTAAAAAATCTGGAAAATATACTAATATGAAGACAATAATAAAAGAAATAAATTTCAAAAGAAATGGAGAAGATTGGAGCTAAATTGGTGTCTAAATCATAAAAATAAGCTTCCTATTTATAGCCACAAAAATTAGGGGCAAAATGGTCATTTTGCACCCCAAAATTTTGAAAGTTTAGTTGGTGGCCTAATTTCCCCAACTTCACCACATGTCGCGTCCTCATTGGTCCAAATTGCAGCTTCTAGAAGCGCCACTTGTCACATTCTGATTGCGCCACTTGTCATCTTCTGATTGCGCCACGTCATCGAATGATATAGATTTTTTTTTTCTCATAATAAACTAAAATACACATAAAAACTTACAAACAAAGAAATAGAAGGGAAACGTGAAATATATGCATTAAATAGCATAATTAACCGATTTTCAAACAAAATATAGTTATTAAATAGAATAAAAATCAGTTAATTTATGAGTACATCAAATTCCCCCACACTATCCCTTTGCTTGCGCTCAAGCAAAATATAAACACAAAATATACAAGTATAAATAACTTAAACAAGAGTAATAAGGTAACAAAGTGTTATATAAATTTCAATACAACTTTCACAATTAACCCCTTTTTATTTAAAAAAAACAATTGTGCTTTTGTGTTTGAATATCATTTACAAGTTTAACATTAACATTCAAAGTTAACAAAATGTGACCGTGAAAAACATAAAACCCTGAATAATTTTTTTATATTTTTTAAATATTCTATCAATATAATGAAAGGATAATAACAAAGTCACTATGTAAATAAAAATACATTCTTAGTTTCTCAACACAACTTATAATTTTGGTCGATTTGGGTCAAATAGGACTTTTAAGCTTGTAATGTTAAACTCGGGATTTGGCTACAAACGAAGGATAGGAATATACAAAATATATCAAGAGTTTAAATTGAGAATGAATTACCATCTCTTAATGAAAACCTTAGCCATGATATCTTTCATTTCTTTTTTTTTTTTCTTTTTTTTCTTTTTTTTTCTTTTTTTTTCTTTCTCTTCTTTTTGTCTCTTTTGTTTTTTTTTTTGACAATATCTCATAATCCTTTATCAACAGTGTTCATAACTTTTCGATACAGATTAACACATGTTTAATACATTTTCAATAAAGTATCTAGATAGAAAAGTAATAAACGAGGTTATTTATCAAAAAAATTAAATGGTAATGAAACAATTCATACATGTTGGCTCAAAGTAGGATCGAGGGATATATATAAGTATGGTTCATTCAGAAATGCTCAAACTATCAAAGAAGGCCTTATGTCATCCCCAAATCAACCAAGATCTTAATTAAATTTCGTCTCAAGCATGTGAAAGAACAAGTTCTAGTGTGTAGAGAGTCACCTTAAATGTACTAAAACACATAGTAAACATACATTATCATCAAATCACAATGCTAATGTTTTTAACTCTGGGTTTCATAACATAAAACATTTAGCCACATTAGTTAAATAAGAATGTTTTTGTCAAATTGTTAAGATATTCAATTGATTTATGAAAATTTGTTTTTTACAGAAAGATGTACAATTATAAAAGGATTGAAAAAATTAACACAAAATTACCTAACATCTTAAAAATTTATAATACATGCATGATTTATTCAACAAAAAAAGTTATTAAAAACAATGTTTTTAAAGGTATGGATCAAGAATCAAATGAGATTAATCACTTGACTCTTTACTCAAACCACCCCCCACACTTGGGAATTACATTGTCCTGAATGTAAAAATACACAAAGTTTTAAAAACAACATTATTCCATAGCTTTTAATAAAAAAGAAAATAACGCACATTTATTTAAAAAGAAAAACTTACAACCTTAACTCTAAATCCATTGAATCTTTTTTTCGCTTGTTACCGGAAATTGACCAGTTAATTGGAGGTACTTCTGGATCTGTCTCTGGTACAAAAGTTACTAATTCATCCAATAGCTCCTTGGTTGTGGGTGCAGATACAATTATTCTTCGTGCTACTGGAGATAGAAGCTTATGTGTAACAGCTATGTCAAGAAATGCTAACAAACCATCAAAGTAGTGATCAACATTTAAAAGACCAATTGGTTTAGTGTGCAGTTTCATGTTAAACCAGAATGTTAAATTGAACAAGAATTCTAATACCTCATATCCTCCTGGTATGACTATGAAAGCATCACGGTTATGCAACATGAGTGTCATGCGTTCATAAAATGATTTTGTTTGTACCTCATGTCCAATTGTTTTGCCATATATTTGTTTCAGAGGAGTGGGAATTACACCTACCGCGAGAACTTTGTTTGGCTGATTTGTTTCAATCTGAACAAGTGTTTGGTATGACTGGTGTGCTTCAGCAACCTCTCCAATTAATCCAGCATTTCCTCATCCATATACTAGACCGATCTTTCGATGAGCTAGTACTCTTCCCAATTGGATAGCAGCAGTTAGATGCGAAACAGTAGCACCCACGGTCGTTCCTCCAAACACTGCGATGTTTGTTAGACTTCTGATTGATGAACCTTCCATAGTAATGACTTCAAAAGTGATTCTGTTACACACTAAAAAGAAAACAAACAAATAAAACATATCAAGGAAGAAACAAATATAAACAAGTTGTTGTGATTGTGGCTCACATCTTCCTCTGGTTTTATGTCCAGTAACGGTTTCAAACACCTTCTATGAGTCGGGGGTATGCTGCACATCCAGCTTTCTTAAAAACTGGCAAACGGGATTTTTTAAATTCAGATACCAAAGAGTGTATCAGAGTTATTCAATTTTGAATTGTTTCCATAACCCGAGAATTTCCATTTGAACGTATCCACTATAATGCCAATCAAGAGTCAGTTTGATATCATCTAATGACTCTTTACTCAGTCCATTCTTAATGAAAGCAATTTTGTCTTCCCGATTATCGGATAAATACTCAAGTGAACTACAACTGGTATCACAGTTCCATCTAGCACATTTATAACAGACTCTCATTCTTTTACCTCTCTGTTTATTTGCATAACTACTTTTCCCCAACCCAGGTGGACGTTTGGGAAAAGCTGGATGTTCACCACTAATTCGGACTTTAGCTTCAATTATCCACCTAATATCCTCAGGCATTCCAATTGATACTAGTAATTTCATACGCTCCAATCTCATCAGATATATTTTTCTCAAATAATTAATAGAGAGCAATGGATAATATCTTCTTATTTTCATTATTGAATCATCCATTATGTAACAAAGAGATAGAAAGAAAGAAGGGATGGAAAGACAAACTAAAATGTAAAAAGGAAAGAAATACCTTGCAGATAAAATTTACTTTTGAAAGGAAATTAGCAGAAATCGTTTGGTGATTCTTTCAACAATTAAGCAGGCTATTTAAAGTCGTGTTTAATCACTGTTGGACATTTAATTAACTTGAATACGCCATCTTTCAGTATCCGAGAAGACGCGTATTCAACAATTTCTGCTAGGCCTGCAAGCTAAAAAGTGAAAAAGAAAAATCAAACAATTCAAAAGTATTTAAGAAAGCGATGGGTTGCCTCCCACACAGCGTCCTTGTTTAACGTCTTAGACTCAACGAGCATAGATTTCAATTCCTTTCTGGTGGTGGGTCTTCAAAAGCAATGGAATCGATAATTTGTCCGACAAATCCTTTATGAAAAGGTTTCAGGAGATGACCTTTCACTTTAAAAATTTTGCTCGTTTGAAGACTTTTTACCTCCACTGACCCGTGATTAAAGATATTAATGATAACAAATGGGTCAATCCAGCTTGACTTTAGCTTTCCTGAAAACAGTTTTAGACAAGAATTATAGAGTAGAACCTTATCACCAATATTGAAATTTTTCCTTGAAATATTTTTGTCATGGTAATATTTCATCTTTTCTTTTGCAATCCAAGAATTAACATAGGCATCATTTCTAATCTCTTCTAATTCTTGAATTTGCATTTTTCGATTAGATTGTGCATCATCAAGATTAAGATGACATTGTTTAATGACCCAAAATGCCTTATGTTCTAATTCCACAGGTAGATGACAAGTTTTACCATAAACCAACCTAAATGGTGACATACCAATAAGGGTTTTGAATGTAGTTCTATATGCCCAAAGAGCATCTCCCAATCTAAGACTCCAGTCTTTCCTATTAGGATTTACTACTTTAGCTAGAATAGACTTAATTTCCCTGTTAGAGATTTCAGCAAGTCCATTTGTTTGAGGATGATAGGCAGTAGAAACTTTATGAGAAATGTGATATTTTTTAAACAGAGTTTCTACTACCTTTTTGCAAAAATGCGTACCTCTGTCACTGATGATGGCCTTTGGTATTCCAAATCTATGGAATATATTGTCCTTGATAAATGTCACAACTGCTTTAGAATCATTCATTCGAGTGGCCTTAGCTTCAATCCATTTGGATACATAATCCACTGCAAGTAAGATGTAAGTATTTACAAAAGATGAAGGAAAAGGTCCCATGAAATCAATGCCCCATACATCAAAAAGTTCACAAACTAATATAGTCTTTAAAGGCATTTCATCTTTCTTGGATATATTACCAACTCTTGACATTCATTGCAAGATTTAACAAAGTAATATGCATCTTTGTTAAGAGTAGGCCAATAAAATCCACTTTCCAGAATTTTTCTAGCTGTTCGTTTTGGTCCAAAATGATCTCCACATTCAAAAGTATGACAAAAATTCAATATGGATTGAATTTCATTATTTGGAACACATCTGCGTATGACATTGTCTGCACAGCTTTTGAATAGGTAGGGATCATCCCAAAGGTAATGTTTTAAGTCATTTCTAATTTTATCCCGATTAGCTCAGACAGATTCCTATCCTTACAAAATAGATTAATCTCGATCAACTCAGACAGATTAATCTCTAATTTAATTAAACACCACTACCAACCAGCGTGTATAGGATGCTCAATCAAATTGCATTAAACAAATAAGGCATCACTAACATTAAATTGTATATATAACAATCAGCTTAATTATATACAATTTAAAGTATATAATTCCGCTACTGATTTAATTAAGTCAAGAGCTGCAACTCAATGAAATTAGTAGATGCTACTTGAATCATTAATACCAGATTAATAATCATAGCTATATAATCACATTCATTAACTAGATTGTCAATCCAATTAATTCACACAATTATATTGGTTAAAACAGGAATTATATGAATACTTAATTAATATATATATAATTATATTAAATAAATACACACATATATATATATATATATATATATATAGAAAGAAAGATTGGATTTATATTAATTAAAGAAATTAGGCGGTTCAACCGGCCATTTAAATAAATTAAACTAAAAGTATGGAGGCTCGGCCTTCCATAAAAAAAAGAACTTAAAGACATAAAAATATATTAAACTAGTTAGGAGGCTTGGTCTTCCATAATACAGAAAATAAAATACATAAAAGTAAATTAAACTAATAGGTGGCTCGGCCATCCATTTGTGAGATTTAAATTGCATAAAGCAAAATAAATAAAGACTAGGCGGGTAAACCGACCATAAGTCCAGTTAAATAAATCCAAATAGAAAATAAGTACAAAGAAAATTATCTCATAATCTCATTTATTAATAACTTAACACATATCCTTGCTAACAAAAGAAAATTACTCACAATACATAGTTAATAAATATAAGATGAAATTTATAAACATTAGAAAGAAAATTTGAAAGATAAACTCCCCAGAAATATTGAAATTATCCGGACATAATTTCTTTACTACATATTACAAAAAGCCTTGAAATGTTATTCTAAAAGATCTAGAAAATATACTAAGACAATAATAAAAGAAATAAATTGTAAAAGAAATGGAGAAAATTGGAGCTAAATTGCTGTCTAAATCATAAAAATAAGCTCCCTATTTATAGCCACAAAAATCAGGGGCAAAATGGTCATTTTGCACCCCAAAGTCTTGAAAATTTAGTTGGTGGCCTAATTTCCCCAACTTCGCCACATGTCGCGTCCTCATTGGTCCAAATTGCGGCTTCTAGAAGCACCACTTGTCACCTTCTGATTGCGTCACTTGTCATCTTCTGATTGCGCCACGTGTCATCTTCTCATTGCGCCACGTCATCGGATGATATAGAAATTTTTTTTTTTCAAACTTCTCCAACATTTCTTCTTCTTCTTTTTATCTTCATAATGAACTTTATACACTAAAAAACTTACAAACAAACAAATAGAGGGGAAACGTGAAATATATCCATTAAATAACATAATTAACCGATTTTTAAACAAAATATAGTTATTAAATAACATAAAAATCAGTTAATTTATGAGTACATCAATTTCCTTTTTTTTTTCTTTGTTAACCAAATTTCAAGCCTAACATTACGTGGCTCAAGTCCAATTGGACTTAAGTCGATCTTATTTTTTCCATTAGTGGAGAGATGTGTGAGATTACAAGGCTATGGTAGTGTATATATTACTTTTCATATGACTGTGATGTGTTTGAAGTTGATAGTGGCTTGATTGAATTTGTTATTGCTACTTGTGTACGATTTTTAAACTTTAAAATGGATTTTGATTGGTTTTCCAAATTTTTGGTCATGTCAAGGATGGTTAACTATTTACAATGAATCCTTAGTGATAATCTATCACACACGCACGATTTCTTTAAAAGTAGAGTTGATGGATGACTTTGAGGATTATTGGAGAGAATTTGGTGCAAATAAATTCAGATTAGTTGACTTGTTTCTTGAGAAATTGAATTGTTATTCTATTTCTTTAATTTGTAAATTTCCTTTAGGGCAAGCAAATGTAGAGTGTGGGGGAATTTGATTGAACCATAATTAGCTTAGTTTTTAAGTATTTATTGTGTTATTTATTGAGTTTAAATCTAGCTAATTATGTGCTTTTGTACTTTAAATGATTCTTTACACTTATACTTTTGTTTTCAAATCTTTTGAAGGTTTTAAAAGATGTCTAAATGGAATTGGGAGAAGTTGAAAGCTTGAAGATTAATGTTTTATATAAAAATAGAAGTGGACACGTAGGACAACAAGTGGATGAGCCATCCTATCTCCCACGCGTCCACTCTCAGAAGTTTGCCAGATCAAACGTCCAAGTAGACGTTTCTCTTCTTGCATGCGTCCACTCTCCGAATTGACATTTTTGAGTTATTTTTAAGTAGTTTCTAATTAGGACTCTTATGTAATTATCTCTAGGACCTTTTCTAACTACTTATAGGGTTTATTAGCTTAGTTTTAGAGGTATCAAACAACTTAGAAACATTGTTTTGAGCATTCTTGAAGATCAAATATTGTAAGTGCTTGAGAATTCGGTTTTCCTATTAATGAGTTTATCTCTCTCCTTAAATATTTTATCATTTTTTCTTTTATGGATTGTGAGTAGTTTCTTTAGTTGGCGAGGAAAAAATCTTATGTCCATTTTATTTGGAATTATGAGATTATTTTATTTAATTATAAATTCAATCTTTTCAAAGATTAATATATTTATTTGAGTATTCAAACAATTTTTGTTTTAATTCTATCAATTATGTTATTTCAATTATTATTGGTTATATTAATTGTTTTACATAGTTGATTAACTAGGGTTATGAAAAATCGATTTTCAATAACCAATAGTAGTAACTATTAATTAATCTAAATTGATGTTTGATTAATTGAAAGGGAATTGTTTAAAGCAAATTGCATGATTTTAATTGGCCGCTAATTCTATGTAATTTGTGTTGATATTGTCATTATGCTTAATAACTTGATTGGTTGTTTTATGCGAATAATTCAGTAATTTAATTTAAATTTATGGATAATTTGATGTGCTTCTCAAGAATTAACCTAAATTATAGGATTCGGAATTTGCGGCACTATGCGAAATTCTAAATCATTACTCAAATATATGATTATCAATAATTCATTCCAAATAAATGAAATTGAAATACAAAGTTCTTACTAATGTCTTTTTATCCATTGATTTCTAGTTGTTTTGTGAACTATTTATTTTTAAAGTTTAACCTTTTTATATAAAAATAAAAAAAAATCCCTAAAACCTTGATTAGTTACTTAATCAAAGAATTTACAAGTTTTCGTGGATTCGACCCTTACTTGCCATAACTGCATAGGTTGGTTAAGTTTTATATTTAATTTGATAAAGCAAGAATGCGCTTGTCACCAAGATCTCCATTTACAAAGAACAAGTCTTGTTCTATTGCTAAAAGATTTGCTCTTAAGATAAATGGAGCAAGTTGCATTAATTGCAGGTTGTAGAGGAGTATTGTAGTATTCTTTTTTCTTTTTTGGATGAGTGAGTATTGTGGTATTCAGATGGTACCTTTCTACATGTTTGTTGGTCCTATACTCTAGTATGGAATTCTCCAAATACATAAGTATGATAGTTTAAAGAAGATTTTTAGCTTTAGAAACAATGGAAACTCAGTTGTAGTGGTAAGTTTTTCAAACACAAAACTCTTTGTTTAGATTCTCTAAATTCAATTTGATGATCATAGAATCTTTAAGAAGTTTTTGAACTAGTTTGACGTTTTCTTTTTTATCAGAGTACTGATTGGAAAAACCCAACAGCAAGTCTGGTCGCCTCATCTGCCTGGCTGTCTGGAAAACAAAACTAGCCGGTTCTTTTGTTGCAGGACGATTGTGTAGACATTTGTGGAAGGAAAAGAGCGTCATGTGTACTTCTAACCAGCTGTGGAGCCATTTCTCTGATCGGTTCTGGCCTTTTTATCTGGCCAGTTTTGCTTAACTGGCTGATGTTATGGGAAAAAGAAAAAAACACAAATCCTTTCTTTTCTCAAGCCATAAACCACCCTTAATAAATATTTATTAGGTTATTTAATTTCTGATTGCTAGCTTCAATCTCATGCTATTTCAAAAAAGCTTTAATCTCATGCAAAAATTATGTAGTCATTTTATTTTCTAAAGTTCTAAACTAAGATTATACTTATGTATACATATTAATGAACAAAGTTAGAATTTCTATTCTATATATAGCTTACTAAAAGTCTAAATACGATATCAATTTTAATTTAAATTAGGGTTTATGTCAAATAAATATAAGTTTAATTTTCTTATCCTATATTCCCTAGTTTGTATAATAGATTATCTTTCTATAAACTTGAGATTTTATTACTTGTATTAATCAGGGTTCTAGTAATATTCTTAAATTAGATATAAAATAATTTTCTATGGTAAAGTTATATTATGCTTCCATCAGACTAATAAACATATACATGCTATGATTCCTTAGAAGTTTTATATCAATTTGGGAAGTACATATATATATATATATATATATATATATAATTACTGTTTGAAATAAATTTTAGAACTAGAGTATGGAATTATTACTTCATTTCCACAAAGTCATCATAAGGGTTTTCTTTCCTACTTGGGCTACCATTTGATCCTATAATTGAAGTTAGAAGACTTTTTATAGAGTCGAAAGATTCATCTATGCTCGCGCTATTGGAACCTGGAGTTCGAACTCTGGGGTATAACACATCCTGAAACCAAGCTTAGCGGGTTAAGAGCTGGTTCAATATCGAATCTCAAACCAAACTAATATAAATTTCAACAAAACCGAACACGTTGATTCAATTTGGTTTTCTGGGTTTAAGAGCCCCTGAAATCAACTGCTTACACAGCAATTCCCAACGTAAGGAAATGGCTGCCACCAATCCAAATAGGGCAATAGAGATATCACTTGCTTCATTGGCTATTCCAATACTTTTTTCCTTTGATGAATGGTTATTGTAGCATATTTGGGACTTCGGCTTGTAATAATTAGTTTAGTTCCAAATCTGTGACAAATATACGGGCAACTTCCCCACGGTCTTTCCAGAGAGCAGGAGCATATCAAAGGAGAGAGAGAGGGAAGAAAATATATCAAAAGTACTTTTACATCTAATATTACATCATTCTAACAATTCTGCAAAGCACCTTGATCTTTAGTAAATCTATGCAATCAGAGAATTAAAGATGGAGAGAAAAAAAAACAAGAGGGCTAGATTAAGCTCAGGAAAGCAGTTCCTATGTTTTACATAAAATTTCCTATTAATGTACAAAAAGACCAGGTGCTTAATCTTCTGAAATGAAGTTACTGCCTGGGTACAGGGGGTGTAGGCTGATGGATTTGGCCATGAAATCCAATACCTGGAGGTCGATAGTACCCACCATTAGAGGACGGTTGCAGCTGTTGCTGCTGCTGCTGTTGAGGTTGCTGAGTCTGAAGCTGCAGTTGTGGTGGCTGCTGAAGAGGCGCTGGCCTAGCAAATGCCATCTGGAGATGTGATTGTAAAGGTGGAGGAGGCAGGTTGCTAGTACCATAACCATATAGGGTAGGACAACTCCCATCATCGTTTCAGCAGATTGACCTATCTGAGTGGCAGGGGAATTTGCTAGAAGTACAGATGGCGGAGGTGGAGGTGGTGGTCGAGGTTGTAAGAACGGTGACTGCATTTGGTTACCTTGGGATATAAGCTGCACACCAACAGATGGTGCAAGTGGCATGCTACTCACTGGTTGCTGTTGTGAAGAAGCAAAAATTCCAGAATGGTTCCCGTCAGAATGATTCATATCAGAGAAAGATGCTGGTTTCTCTAACTTGGGCCTTTTATTGGGAGAGCGAAAGGTAAACTAGAGGAGAACCCAGCCGAACTGAACCTGCTACTCAGTGAAGCAGCCTCTTCTGCTACAAGAGATGAGAGAACAGAAGTAAGCATCTGGGCGGAGGATGCAGAAGCAGCAAGTTTTGCAGCCACAGCAGCCGGTGCAGCCTTCTAGCTCTCCACCTCAGTCAATTTTGGAGTTGTGAAAGTCGCAGGATGCATTGGTGGAATCATAGGCGTGCCAGTTAATTGGGTAGAAGACATGTTGACTTCAGCAACCCTTGTGGTCTCTATCAAGGGGTTAGCAGCTATTGGTTGCAGTGGGAGAACAGCAGATGATGTTAGCCTTTGCTTCATATATACTGCTTGTTCCATCTGACCCCGAGCACCCTGCATGTCAAATAACAGTCACCAAAAATACCAAAATTGTACAGAAAAATTTGGTTGGATGTTGCATCCAATTAACATAAACATGAAACGCCACATTGGTGAATCTGTCTCCCACCGAGAAAATACGGACAAGAAGCATGTGAATACATAGAGGAATATCAGCACGAGTGATCACATAGAAAGTGACTGTAGTGCAGAATGCAGTGTAATGAAAAATTGCAATAATAAAACTAGCCAATTTCTAACAAATCTCCACCTTACGAGTTTCTTTAGTCTTCTCAATTTCTAAATCTCTCATCTTCAAGATCGAACAAGTCTTCAGTGGTGCCATCAAATACATCATTAGGCGCCAACTTAACAATGCAGGATATTAACCAAGTTCAAACAATGATTGAACTTCGTTGTTGTTACCACTTTGGTCAACAAGTCTGCGGGATTCTCTACTGTTGGAATCTTTTGAATAAATAATTCACCATTTTCAAGAATCTCCCGTACAAAATGATAGCGCGCATCAATATGCTTTGTCCTTGCATGATAGACTTGCTTCTTTGCTGAGTGTATAGCACTCTGACTGTCACAATGCACTGTAATGTGCTTCTGACCACTCCCAAGTCTTCTAGCAACCCTTGAAGCCAAATTGCTTCCTCAATAGCCTCTGTGATCGCCATGTATTCGACCTTTGTTGTAGATAAAGCTACCGTTGACTATAAGGTAGATTTCTAACTAACTGGTACCTTGGCTAAGGTAAACAAGTAGCTAGTTGTAGATCGTCGCTTATCCAACTATACATTAACTAAGTGATTTATCCTGCGCAAATACTAATCCAATATCTACGGTGTTTTGCAAATACTGTAGAATCCATTTCACAACTTGCCAATGACCTTTGCCTGGATCATGCATATATCTACTCACAACTCCAACTGCTTGTGAAATATTCGAAAGTGTGCACATCATTGCATACATCAAATTACCAACCGCATTATCATACGAAACTTTCGCCATATATTCTCGTTTTGTGTCAGTTTTAGGAGATAACTTAGCACTAAGTTTCAAATAAGGAGCAAGTGGGATACTTAACAGGTTTTGCATTTTCATTCATGTCAAAACATTGTAGCACATTTTTCAAATATTGTTTCTAAGTCAAACAGAGTTTGCCACTCTTTTTGTCTCTGCTTATCTCCATCCCGAGAATCTTCTTGGCTTCTCCTAAATTTGTCATCTCAAACTTTTTATTCAATTGAGCTTTCAACTTGTCTATCTCTGCTTGGCTCTTTGATGCAATCAACATATCATCGACATATAAGAGTAGGTAGATGTAGGAACCATCTTGTAGCTTGCGCAAATCTTTTGTCTCATCATAAATTTATCAAATCGTTCATACCATTGTCTTGGAGATTGTTTCAATCTATACAACGATTTGTCTAGCTTGCAAACCCATTTTTCTTTACCAGCAATGTTGAATCCTTCAGGCTGCGTCATATAGATTTCCTTTTCCAAGTAACTGTGTAAGAACACGGTTTTCACATTTAGTTGAGTTAGTTCCAAATCCATCTCTGTTACCAAGGCCAATAAAACTCTAATTGATAAATGTTTTATCACTAGAGAAAATACGTTATTATAGTCAATTCCCTCCCTTTGAGCATAACATTTAGCCACCAATCTTGCCTTGTAACACATGTTGTTCTTGTCAGGAAATCCATCTTTCTTTGCAAATACCCATTTACAACCAATTGATTTCTTCTTCTTAGGTAGTTGTGCAACTTCCACGTGTAGTTCTTATAAAAAGACTTCATCTCTTCGTTCATGGCATTCATCCACTTTTCACTTTCTGAATTTTGGAATACCTTATGATAAGTGGGTGAAGCATTGTCCTTCAACAATTGGAAGTGCATAAGCCACCATATCAGCAAATCGAGCAAGATTTTGAGGTTCTCATCTTGTCCTCCTAACTGCAATTGGTAATGCCAGCTCATCTTCTTCTTGGATAGAAACAACTTCTTCCAATTCTTCTTATGTTGTGGAGATGTCACTGTTAACTTTTGTTTCTATTGTTGGGATCATTCTCATTTGTTGAAATTCCACCTGCTTTGATATAGACTCTACCTGTTGTGGAATATCATTGGTCTCTTCATCTTCTACCTTATTAAGCATAGCAGATTCATCAAAGACAATCTCTGTTAATGATCGTTTTCTTTGATTTTAGACACCATAAATAGTATCCTTTCACTCCAGATGCAACTCCCATAAAGAAAGCTTTCTTTGTACTTTGATCTAACTTCGATTCCTTAACATGATAATAAACAGTAGAGCCAAATAAACGTAAGAAATTATAATCAGTAGCAAGTTTTCAGACCATACCTCTATAGGTGTTCTGGCATTTCTTGTAGAATATGGTAGTCGATTGATAATGTGTTGCACATAATTCACAGCTTCAGCCCAAAATTGTCGTCCTAACCCAGCATTGGACAACATGCATCTAACTTTCTCTATCAAAGTTCGATTCATGTGCTCTGACACCCCGTTCTATTGTGGTGTTTCTATAACGGTGAAATGCCAAACAATGCCATATTTTTGGCAAACTTCTTCGAATAGATCACTTCGATATTCTCCACCGTTGTTTGTCCGGAGAACTTTAATATTTCTCCCTGTTTAGTTCTCAATCCGAGTTTTCCATTTAAGGAAAATTCCTAGCACTTCATCATTCGTCTTCATAGTGTGCACCAAACTCGTCTGGGATTGTCAACAGGTGTAAAGATTTTTCTTCACAATAAAGCCTTTAGATTTTTCTTCACAAAACTCTGGTTCATCTATCATGATTCTTTAGCCGAATCGAATTCCTAACATTCCTATGTAGATAGGAAAGTATGGATCGAATCCAGAGAGATTTGTCAACTCTTAAATTAAAATCATTAATCGGAAAAGGTTTTGAGGGTTTGGTATTTTGAACAAGAAAATAACAATTAAAATAAATATTTTTGGGGTTTTCGAATTTGTGAATAGAATTAAAATGGAATTTAGAATATAAATAATATAAAAAGGCATTAGCAAGGAACTAGTATCATATTATATCATTTTCATTTTAAGTAATTGGTTTTAAAAAGCATACTAAGATAAAACAATAATTAAAAGAAATGGAGAAGATTGGAGCTAAATTGGTGTTGAAATGATAAAAATAAGCTTCCTATTTAAAAGCACAAAATCAGGGGCAATGATCATTTTGCGCTCCAAAGTCTTGAAAATTAGTTGGTTCCCAAACTTCACCACGTGTCGCGTCCTCATTGGTTCACATTACGCCACGTCATCGGATGACATGGATTTTTCTTTTTTACTTCTCCAACATTTCTTCTTCTACTTTTTATCTCTATAATGAACTTTACACTAGAAAACTTACACAAAGAAATAGAAGGAAAACGTGAAATATAATGATTAAATAATAAAAATCAGTTAATTTATGAGTACATCATCTTACAAGACCTATCGTTGCCAATGTAAACAACTCTACCATTTAGCTTTTCAAAATTGAAAAAACCACTCTCGAACTTGAGACATATGATAGGTGCAACCCAAATCCAAATCCATTCATCAGAGTGAGATGTTGATGATGTAGTAATGAAAATTCTCAATCACTATCACACTCGCACTCACATGTTAATGATTAATGCTTCATTTTTTCAACTTTAGACAATCTTTCTTCCATTGCCCATTTTCACGACAAAAGACACACTCATCTTTTCCAAATTTGGAGCGTGACTTGGATCTTTCACTCCTTTCTTTCTTGCTTCCGTTGCTTTTGGCTCTTTGGACGACCTCTCACAATCAATGTTTCATCATCTGCGGCATTGTGATTCTCATTCTTGTTTATCCTTCTCAATTCATAGATGTATATAGCAGAAGTAACACCTTCGAGAGATACACTTTCCTTTTTGTGCAGTCGAGTAGTCTCCAAATGTTTGAACTCATTAGGAAGAGATAACAATAACTCATACTCTTAAATCTTCTTCTTCTTAAGTTTCACCTAATTCAAACAAGTCTGCTTTTAAACGATTGAAAGTAATGATGTGGTCATTCATAGATATACCTAGAGTGTATTTGAACCAGAACAACTTTTTCTTCATTAGAAGTTTGTTCTGACTAGTCTTTTTCAAGAATTGATTTTCCAATGCCTTCATAATTTTTATGCTGAAATCTTATTCTTGACTGGATACTTCTCAGTTCTCTAGACAGACTCGTTCGAATCGTTCCACATGCCAGCTGATTGATCGTCTTCCAATCTTTTTCTTCTATATCATTTGGTTTCTCTACCTCGATGGTGATATCTAGACTATTTGAAGGAAAGAGTCTTGCATCTTGCCTTGCTACATGGCGAAATGACCGGTACTGTCAAATATATCCACCGCAACTTTAACACTTGACATTGGAGTCCTTACCCATACAGACGAAGATGTTGATGCCACATTAGGTACTAGTTGCCTTGACCTCTTTCGATGGTATAGTTACTGACTCCATTTCGAACTTAATTTATAATATTCAATACAGAAACAAAGTCTAGGGCGACCTTCGACTCTGATACCATTGTTGAGAAAACAAATAAGCATATCTAATGTCTAAGATATACTCTAATAATAGTATTGTATTTGTGAATAAGTATAGCAGAAAGTAACACCTTCGAGAGATACACTTTCCTTTTGTGCAGTCGAGTAGTCTCCAAATGTTTGAACTCATTAGGAAGAGATAACAATAACAATACTTAAATCTTCTTCCTTAAAAGTTTCACCTAATTCAAACAAGTCTGCTTTTAAACGATTGAAAGTAATGATGTGGTCATTCATAGATATACCTAGAGTGTATTTGAACCAGAACAATTTTTCTTCATTAGAAGTTTGTTCTGACTAGTCTTTTTCAGAATTGATTTCCAATGCCTTCATAATTTTTTATGCTGAAATCTTATTCTGACTGGATACTTCAGTTCTCTAGACAGACTCGTTCGAATCGTTCCACATGCCAGCTGATTGATCGTCTTCCAATCTTTTCTTCTATATCATTTGGTTTCTCTACCTCGATGGTGATATCTAGACTATTTTGAAGGAAAGAGTCTTGCATCTTGCCTTGCTACATGGCGAAATGACCGGTACTGTCAAATATATCCACCGCAAACTTTAACACTTGACATTGGAGTCCTTACCCATACAGACGAAGATGTTGATGCCACATTAGGTACTAGTTGCCTTGACCTCTTTCGATGGTATAGTACTGACTCCATTTCGAACTAATTTATAATATTCATACAGAAAACAAAGTCTAGGGCGAACCTTCGACTCTGATACCAGTTGTTGAGAAAACAAATAAGCATATCTAATGTCTAAGATATACTCTAATAAATAGTATTGTATTTGTGAATAAGTATTATACTAAATACTACTGGTTCTGTAATCGATACACCAATTGAGTTTCCAAGAAAGAGAGGAGAGTCACAAACGAACTACTTAAGTTTCAAGTCTTTCCTTAGCTAGGACTAGTTCCTAGGAAAGATGGGAGAGTTTCCAAGTCTTTCATAGCCAAAACCTTACTTGATGTATAATCACTCTACCAATACATTAGAATAGAAGAATACAATACAAATAAACAAATACTACACAGCGGAATAAAACCTAATTCAAAAGTATTGAATATTATCTAATAATGAAAAGGATACCAACAACTTAATAGCTAAAAATAAATATAAAAAGAAAGAACAATCCATAATTAATAATGGAGTTCGACTAATATTACCTACGTCTCCGTGCCCCACCACAGTAGCAGATCACTTTATTGAATACATGAAGTATTACAACTAGGATATTCTAATTAAAATATTTTCACAAATATAGAAGATTTGATGTTGAAGGTGTAAAACTAACTAAGGGGGCTTGGGTGGAGTAAGAACCCAAGCCAATTTTTATCACTTCCGATATGAGATTAAATTGCAATAGTAAAACTAGTCAATTTCTAACCCCTTTCAATCATTCTTACTAACCACACAAGTATCAAATTCCGAATCCAAATCCAAAACAAAACTATAATTGGCCCAAAATTTCAAATTTGATATTGAGACAGATCCCTCTATCCTAGTGAAATTCATCCCTGAGATTTCTCAAGTACAAAGTAAATGTGAATGCAAGTTTTATGCCAAACATACCAAGTGAATCCAGTGTTTATTAGCGTTGTTTATTCAAATTCGTTTAAGCACTTTTAACCTCCAATAAAACTTCTCAAAATTTCAATTTGAAATAAAATAACAGATATGAGCAAAATACTCTCTATAAGATAAAGGAATATTGTAAACAATGAGTCCAATTCACAGCCAAGTATCCACTCAAATTTTTCCAGTAATTGTTATAAGATATAGGAACATAATAACAACCAACCCCGTAATTATACATACAATTATAGACCCCATGGGTTTATCAAATCATTTCTCTTCAGCAACCAAACTGATATACGTTGCCTTTGGTTTATAGGACTTCATCCAAAATAAATAAAAAATACAGCTGTTCAAAAGTTATTTTTGGCCACATGCAACTAAAATATGCACAATGGCCACCAGAAGTTATTTTCCAAAATATTTTCAAATTGTTTTTCCTTTTTCTGAAGGTGAATAAGGTAAACAATAGCATTTTGTAATGTAGTTTAACTATGAAGCATCTCTTGGAGTTTTTACCTTCACAGCAATATTCATTGACCAGGTCTTAGTAGGAAGATACTATTAAGCCTAAATATCTTTCCTTATATGGTTCAAGATCATTTTGTGATTTCAAGATATTCTGGGCCCAATCTTCCAATTAGAAGTGATTACCAAGTTCTCAAACAAGACTAACGGTGATCAGATTAATCAGATTGTGGAATAGTGATGTCTTGGAGTGAATAAGAGTAAAAGTCAGATTTCAATAATAATAATTATTGACTAATCCTAAAACAATATTAGGCAGCAAAGATAAAAGTTCTGCCCAAAAAGATAGGCAAAGAATAAGGAAACCAATATTAAGCTAAAGTCCTAAAGAACAAGAAAACCATATAGGAAACTAAGAACTAAAGAAACTAGGAAAAATCCAAGAATAGTAACTACACAAATTAACATCAAATAGAATAGTATGCTTTCTATATTCCTGCATCAGCTGGGATTGGAAAGCACAGCTGTTGGGTTATTCCCAACACTCAAAGAAATCACAAGCAGAAACTAAACAGAAAATAACACAGAGAATTATGTGGTTCGGTATAAAACCTAATCAACGATGCTCGGCAAGAAACACATAGTCACTCTATATTGAGATTACACACTCAGGTAGGCTATTCCAGCCTCTCACTCTCAATCTTACTTTAAAATCTATTCGAAAATAGATAAGGTATCAGAGAGAACGAATATTATCAGAAGAGAAGACAGAGAAAGGGAACAGCATACAGAAAACCTAATCGGCTAGGTTACAAGTGAAGGAAATGTAGTATTTATACGGGGTCCGTCCAGGAGCAGGTCGGAATTCGACCCGCTCGGTTGACCCGTGGGACATCAACGGTTTATCCAAGTCCAGCAGCATTTTCTCATATTTGGATAAGCAGAGGGAGAGGCCCAAGTCATGTAAGAGCCCATCATGATTGGGTTGGATCTTGGACAATATCATTGGGTGTATATTGGACTGATCAGTTGGACAAATTCCAACAAACTCCACATTGAACACAAGTATCAGCCAATTTAGAAAGAGTGTATGTGTTCATTTTGCCTCATAGCACGATTTCTCAGCTAGTTCTAGCCTTGATCAATGTGTAGAAGTTCCCTGCACATAAAAAACTTGTTAGTAGGTACAATTTTAGTACCAAAATCAGCAAGATTATCATGAGTACTAATTTTTCTAATATCAACTATCCCATTTGTAACTTTCTCACGAATGAAATGGTATTTAACATCAATATGTTTAGTTCTTTCATGATAGACATGATTTTTACACAAGTGCAGGGAACTTTGGCTATCAGTGTAAATAATGGCCTTTGATTTCAGAAAATTCAGTTCATGCAACAAACCTTGAAGCCAAATTGCTTCTTTTATTGCCTCAGTAGTAGCTATATATTCAACTTCTATAGTGGATAAGACAACTACATATTGCAATTGAGATTTCCATGAAATACAATTATCAGCAAAATAAATAAATAAGAGGTAGTGGACTTTCTACCAGACTTATCACCAGCAAAATCAGAATCTACATATCCAACTAACTCTAAATTATCAGTCCATTTAGAGTAATGCAGACCAAAATCCCAGGTACCATTCAAATATCTAAGAAGCCATTTTAAAGCATGCGAATGATCCTTACCAGGATTAGACATGAATCTACTCAGTAAGCTAATTGCATATGCAAGATCAGGTCTGGTAGAAACCATAGAATCATAACAGAACCAATAGCCATTCTATAAGAAACATTCTTCATTTCTGATTTTTCAGATTCTGTTTTAGGACAAGTCTTGTCAGATAATTGAAAATGAGAAGCAAGAGGCACATTCACATATTTGCAGGAATACATAGAAAATTTAGCGACAATCTTTTTCAGAAAGGGCTTTTGAGAAATGAACATAGAATTATTACTTCTATTTCTGTTAATGTGCATTCCAAGAATTCTAGATGCAATACCTAAGTCTTTCATGTCAAATTCAGCTTTCAGTAAACATTTAAGTTCAACTATTTCATCAATGTGTTTACTAGATATAAGCATATCATCTACATAAAGAAGCAAGTAAACAGCATTTTCAATAAAGTCACCAGAAAAGTATAAACAATTATCAAAATTGCTTATTTTGAAGCCAACACTTACCATGAAAGTGTCAAACCTTTTGTACCATTGCCTTGGGGATTGTTTAAGTCCATACAGGGACTTCTTTAGCAGACACACAGTGTCATCCTTACCTTTTTCAAAACCAGGAGGTTGATTCATATAGATAGTTTCATCTAATTCACCATGTAAAAAGACAGTTTTAACATCAAGTTGCTCAAGTTCTAGATTATAAAAGGCAATTAAAGATAACATAATTCTGATAGTCTTGTATTTATCAACAGGAGAAAAGATTTCATTAAAATCAACACCTTCAACCTGAGTGAATCCCTTAGCAACCAATCTTGCTTTGAACCTAGGTGATTCAGTAGGGATTTCACTTTCCTTTACCTTGAAAACCCATTTGCAGTCTACCACCTTTTTCTTACCAGGTTTGGGTACCAAAACCCAGGTGTTATTCTTGTGCAGAGAAAATAACTCTTTTTTCATAGCACTTAGCCAAGAATCATAGTTAGGACTCTTCAGTCCTTCTTCATAGCATATTGGTTTTTTTTCTTCAATTAGCCTCCCTGCAGCAAGGGCATAGGAGATCAAGTATGAGTACCCATACTTGCTTGGAGCTTTTACATTCCTTCTCACTCTATATCTTGCCAGTTGATAGTCTTGCAGAGCTTGACCTTGAGCTGCTGAGTGTTGGTCACATCATTATCAAAATCAATTTCTGATTCAGGCTCAAGGTTTTCAGGTAAGTTACCTGGCTCCTCTTCATTTAGAACAGCTTCAGGATCATTATTTTCTTCACTTCCATTAGTTAATGTAGGTTGATTCTGAGAACTAGAAGTGTCCTTCACCTCAAGAAGAACTTTCTTACTTGAGGGAAGATGAGTAGGATTAGTAGGACTAGGATCAGACTTAACACAAGGCATGTCATTTTCATTAAAGATTACATCCCTACTAATTACTACCTTCACTCTTGGTTCTCCTCTCAACCAGACTTTATAACCCTTTACACCCTCTGGGTAGCCTAAGACACCCTTTTTGGATCTAGGGTCTAACTTTCCTTCCTTTTGGTGTGCAAAGGCTGCACACCCAAAAACTCTAAGGTTATTCAGGTCTGGTGGGGAACCAAACCATAATTTCTCAGGTGTTTTAAAGTTTATAGCAGTGGAAGGGGATCTATTTATTAGATAAACTGCAGTACTAACTGCCTCACCCCAGAAGGGTTTGGGAATACCAGAAGATATCATAAGACATCTCACTTTATCCATTATAGTTCTATTCATTCTCTCAGCAACCCCATTTTTCTGGGGATTGTATCTAACAGTTTTATGTCTAACAATACCACAGGAAGCACACAAATTATCAAAACTTTGATTACAGAACTCAAGACCATTATCAGTTCTAATAAACTTAATTTTCTTACTAGTTTGATTTTCAACAAGAGTTTTCCAATCTCTGAACTTTGAATAGTTTGATCATTAGATTTTAATAAGAAGATCCACACTTTTCTAGAAAAATCATCAACTATAGACAGAAAATATGCATTCCCCCCATATGTAGAGATTCTTTCAGGCCCCCATAAGTCAGAATGAATGTACTCTAATATCTCAGTGGTCTTGTATGTGCCAATAGAAAAACTCAACTTGTATTGTTTTCCTAAGATGCAATGCTCACAGAATTCAACAGATTCTGTTTAAAAAATTCTGTTTACTTAAAAACTGTAACCCCTTTTCACTAATGTGACCTATTCTCTTATGCCACAATATGCCCTTTTCATCAACATGTTTTATAAGAAATGCAGAGTGTTTAGAAATAGTAGAACCAGACAATACATACAGACCATTTATCTTTTCACCCTTTAAGATAATGAGAGAGCTTTTACAAACCTTAAGGCAGCCATTTTCTGCCTTGTATGAATAGCCAGTTGAGTCAAGCATACCAAGAGAAATTAAATTTCTCCTCAAACCAGATACAAATCTAACATCAGTTAGTTTTCTTACCATACCATCATACATTTTGATGCATATAGAACCAATACCTTCAATTTGACAATACTCATTATTGCCCATATACACTTTACCTTCAGAGACTACCTCAAATGTGTCAAACCAATCCCTGTTAGGACTCATGTGAAAAGTGCAACCAGAATCAAGAAGCCAGTTAGAAGAGGCACAATTATCAATAGCACACAACACTTCAACATACATAGTATTTGCAGTAATATCAAATTCACTACTGTTGCTATTGCTATGATAATTACTCCTATTATTCCCTTTCCTGTTAAGTTTCTCATCCTTAATTCTTTTGAAACATCTGTTCTTCAAATGACCTTCCTTCCCACAGTAAAACACTTCCTATTCTCTTTGTCTCTGGACTTAGACCTACCTTTACTTCTAGATTTATTCCTATTGAAGTGATGTTCCTTTTTCTCAGGTCTACTTCTAACATACAAGTTCTTCCTATTACCCTTATTCTCCATTTTAAGGTCAAGTTCTTTGGACTGTAAAGCTGATTTAACATTAGCAAGAGACAGGTCTTCCCTACCATATTTAATAGTAAACTTAACATCATTAAAGGAATCAGGCAAAGAATTCAACAAAATCACATCTTGATTTTCATCAGAAATGGACTCCTCAATATTAGACAGTTCAACAATAATCTTGTTTAAATCATCTAAGTTATCATCCAAAGACTTTGCAGCAGACATTTTAAAACCAAATAATTTTTCTTTCAAGTAGATTTTATTTGACAAGGATTTCCTCAGATAAAGTTCATCGAGTTTACTCAACATTTTATAAGCAGAATCAAGACCAACAAGTTGTTTGAGCACATTATCAGATAGATGTAGTACAAGAATATTGTGTGCTAATTCTAATTTCTTAGATAAAATTTCATCCTTCCAAGATTCTGGGAAGGACTTTGGATCAGAAATAGCATATTGGACTTATTTTGAACTAGAATAGCCCTCATTTTCATTTTTCAAATTCCATAGTCACCTTGGCCATTAAAGGCCTCAACATCAGCCTTATTGCTAGACATAATAACTACCAGAGAATTCAAGAAAATAAAAGCAGGTTCAGACAGTATTCAGAAGTTTCAATTGATGAGATGCAGTTTCAGAGAAGCATGTTATTCCAGTCAAAAAATAGATTCTTATGCAGTATTCAAGCCTCAATAAACAGTTTAATTTCAGTATAGAGAGTTTAAATATTCAGTCACAGAGAAGTACAACCATAGAAAGAAATTCTCACTAACAGAGGCAGATAGATTCAAAGGAAATAGATAAATCCCTCAGTCAGAGAGAGAGAACACAACTCAAATTTACTCACACAGTTACTGAATTTAAGCAGTCAGAGATAGAGGAAAAATTCCACATGACACAGATACGTCATGCCTCAGTGGAGCACACGCCAGACCTGGGTTTTTCTGTTTTTCAAAAGAAATAACCTTTATCGGTCTACTCCGAGACGGAGTATCAAAAACCCCCCAAAAAAAAGGAAAACAGAGATGAGCCAAAAATTAGGGTTTCTGAGAACCTTACCTTTTTTTTTTCGCAGGAAACTCCAATTAAACTAGAGGACCTTACCGTAGACGGTTTATTGATCTCAAGATCTTGTTCAGATCAAGTAGCAAACCAGCGATACCCTTTTCTCGGCCTTGGCACAGATCAACGAGCAAACCAGTGCTCTGATACCACTGTTGGGTTATTCCCAACACTCAGAGAAATCACGAGCAGAAACTAAACAGAAAATAACACAGAGAATTACGTGGTTCGGTATAAAACATAATCCACGGTGCTCGGCAAGAACACACAGTCACTCTATATTGAGATTACACCCTCAGGTAGGCTATTCCAACCTCTCACTCTCAGTCTCACTTTACAATCTATTCGAAAATAGATAAGGTATCAGAGAGAAAGAATATTATCAGGAGAGAAGACAGAGGAAGGGAACAATAGACAGAAAACCTAATCGGCTAGGTTACAAGTGAAGGAAACGCAATATTTATACGGGGTCCGTCCAGGAGTAGGTCGGAATTCGACCCGCTCGGTTGACTCATGGGACATCAACGGTTTATCCGAGTCCAGCAGCATTTTCTCATATTTGGATAAGCAGAGAGAGAGGCCCAAGTCATGTAAGAGCCCATCATCATTGGGCTGGATCTTGGACAACATCATTGGGTGTATATTGGACTGATCAGGTGGACAAATTCCAACAACAGCTATTAACAAAATCTACCACATATTGCTCATAAATGCGTAGATCAGACAGCTTCAATTCATCATCTCAAATCCAATTTAATCAAAAAATGCTTATACAAATTAACTCTTCCTGAATAATCTTCATTTACATCAAGGACGACTATGAACCATAACTTGATCACTCCCAACAAATTATTTTTGTGTGCAATGTTTATTCGTAACAGCTTTATATTTTTCATTACTAGCCTCAGTAACAGCCTAACCTTCCTTGTGAATTTTCCAAACACGTTAGACAAATTGTAACAGCCTAACGTGCATCTAACGTAAGTCATAAGCAACTGCAATAGAAGTCCTCTTCATAGTGCAATTAACTGAAGTACTATAAGCAAATTCAGCCTGTGCAGAAGCAAGCCGCATGACTTCACATGTTCTCTTACAAAAGAAATGTTAAATTCACCTGATCTAAAAGCTTAAGCTGATAGAGAGGATTTGGTTGAATTTAACTATTTAACAAGAACAAAGTAGATTTTAAAGACTTTGATTAGCAACCACTGTCTATCTGTCAGTTTGAGGATGAGTAGTGCTAGAATATCCTTCACTTCTTCCATAAAGTAAAACTGCCCCATAAACTTCACATTATGATCTAACACACTAGTAGATGGAACCCCATGCCAGCAAACAATTTCTCTAAAAAACTTTCAGCAATACATGAAGCATCTGAGGTACATGAACTTGGAATGAAATGAACCATTTGTAAAACCTGTCCACTATCACAAGAACAGAGTCAAACGCCTTAGAAGTTTTAGGAAGTCCACAAAATCCATGCTCAAGTGAACCCATGGAGTCACGGCCACAAGTAGGGTAGTGGAATTTTGATAATGTTCTCATCAATATTCGTTACTAATCAAAATTAAAACATTAAAAGCTTTAAACTTTCACACATGCTATATGTCAAATGCAATATAAGCCTTTGCTTTGATGTTGTTTAGTGTTACATATATTCTTCAATTTTCAATAGGTCTCTATAAGAATTGTGTACATACAGTCCTGATACCTGGACAGGCTGCAATCCGTATTTGTAAATTAAGAATGAACTGCAATACTTGGAGGAATTATGTAGATGAAAGATTTTCAATCTGTTTCAGGATGGATTTGTAGTTGGAATTCTGTCTCTCTTAGCTTTGAGACCGCATGTTTACCGCTTTTCTCCATTTTAGGCTTTTGTCTGTCTCTTTGCATGTTATTATTGGGTTGTGAAGTAATGCACATTTATGTTGTTGCTTGCAGAGATTGAGATCTAAAATCAACTACGATGTGTTGGATAAACTTTTCGACCAATCTGTATGTATTCCTTCTTAATTCCTCCTTTCAGTGTCCTTTTCCTGCTTTGATATGCATGTCATACTTGTAACTTTGTTCACGTCTTACATTCATTTGGAGGACTTCTTTGTTGAAATATCAACTAAATCAGTCTTGGAGCTAGTGGTTGTTTTGGAACTGCAATGGCCGCATAAGTGCATTTGAACTCCGTTCTTATTCGTGCTATGCTATATCTAGAATCATTCTTCTTCAATGTTTAGCAAAGAATTTATTTCAAACAAAAGCAAACCATCTGCAGAATCACTACACAGATTTCTTAGGAAATATGGGAAGAGCAGTCTTTCAGGTCATCTCTTTCTTTTAAAAGCAATAAAAACATCAATTGTTTTTATGAAAATATGTTTGTATGACTTGTGCGTGAAATGTTTGGGTAGGCTAATGGTGGAAGCAAAATAAAGGTGGTTCTCCTTATTAAATCAGAGGACCTTCTCTAGATTTTATCTTGTACGGATCTTTTTCTGGTTCAGTGTCAAAACTTTGACATAGTTTATGATAATATCAGTAAATTATGCTGTAGTTGCTTTAGCAACAACGCCAATATCCTTGTTTTTGCAAAGATACTCGTGTGCAGCATTCTTGCAGAAAATTGTAAAAGAAAATGACAATTTAATTTTGCATTATGTATAATATTTTACCTAGAACCATCCCATCACAAGTTCTGAATTAGCTTTTCCATCTCTCTAGTGAAGCATATTAATTTCCATGTTCTCATAATAATCATACCCTACCTTTTCTTTGTCATTGAATAAGATGATGGACTAGCAATACACTCAACAGAATACTGTAGATACACCTTGTAGGTTTGTAGAAATAATTATTATGAGTTATATGAAAAGCATCAATATATAAGATTTAAGAGCTTGTGTGATTGAGCTTGGAAGGTATTGAAGAAGATCTAAGATATGCTTTCCTTTTATTCTGGTCAATGAAAGTAGGTTTGAATTATAGAGGAGAGTTAAACTTTTATTGCTTCCATTAAATGTGATTGGCATTTGAAGCCATGAATGAAATGCTTCCTAGTAAGTTCATCTATGCTAATATGCCCCGGCAAAAGTATTGATGTGTTACGGTGTTTGATTAACAGGCAATTCCAAGAGAAGTCCATCAGCGTCCTGCTCATGATGAGTCTCCACATGACAGCAAACAGAGTCCTCACTTGGGGGATAACTACAAGGAAGATGGTGCTACTGGAGGTGAATATGATCAAGGCCCAGATTATGGTAACGCAGAAGAAAATTACCACTTCGCTGACAGTTATGATTTTGATAATTACTAACATAGTGCAATTTTTTATTATCTTTTTATTGCTCTTCAAGCTGTAATGCAAGCTTGTTGAAGAGAATAAATGTTTGCCAATAGAAAATGTACTGTTATCATTTATAAAATACACAGATATATATATACATTAATCCTTCCCATTTGAGCTGTAAATTATTCGTTCATTTTGTCAAAATGATAAAATCAAGTACAGGAACTAATGCATTGTTTGATTTCACAGATACACAATTTTTTTTTGTTTGTTTATGGAAAGTTGCTTTGATTATTTTTATTTCTGACTACCTTAATTCTCATGCCTCAACTCAGGTCAAACTTGGGGTCTAATCTTTAAATTCAGCGCGTGATCCAATTGAAGTTTTTTACAAGTCTTATATCAGTTACGATCACTTCTAAATTTAAATTAAAAATGAAAAATCTAATTCAAACATGACAAATGCCTAAATCAAAAGAAATATGAAAAATCTAATTTAAAAATTCAAAAACTTACTACAACTAAAACAATCACTTCTAGATCCATTATTCCATTGTTTCTTAAACCTTCCGAAGCATTATCACCACATATTCATTGAATATGCTAAAGATGTAAGTAGTGACTTAGGTAACTTAGTGAATAAATGAATATTCTTTAGAATAAACTCATTATATA
This sequence comes from Apocynum venetum, assembly GCA_019593545.1. Taxonomy (NCBI): domain Eukaryota; kingdom Viridiplantae; phylum Streptophyta; class Magnoliopsida; order Gentianales; family Apocynaceae; genus Apocynum; species Apocynum venetum. The sequence goes on along the minus strand of SRSM01000008.1, from coordinate 29,950 downwards.
TGTGTTTGTGTGTGCGAGATGGCTAGGTAAGAATAGGTCAATATAATTATAAGAGTGATGATGAGATTGTTGTTAGTTTAGTCAAAAACATTCACATATTAGTTAAGTAAATAGTCGAAATAACGTAATAATTTGAAGGCGAGATATAAAATATATATTTTAAAATAAGTAAATTAAAATTATAGGACATAGGAATATTTATCCTAAGGACAGTCACGTAAATAATAATAATTAGATGATAACAAAATAAAAAATATAGTCATGAGAAAACTCTAAACAATGCATGAAATAAATTGAAAAGCATCGGTGGGGTCATATGCTAGCATGAAGTTTGATAGGCTAAGGATGAATTTTAAATTTAGGATGCATGGTGAGGGAATTAGACACATGGAGATGAAGAGACATGTGAATTAGACAAAAGAAAAAAAAAAGAAAAAGAGGAAGAAGAGGAGGATTTTGAGCATAAGGATAGAGGAGACGCAAGGGCGATGTTTTGCCATCATTAGCTAATTTTAGGTACCTAATTAATTAGGGCATGATTAGTTTGCATGAAATGAGATTGGTGGATGCCATATTTTCTTATCAAATTAAATTAACTAAGATATTAAAATTATTATAAGAGTTTCTTGAAGTATTTTTAAAATATATAAAAATAATCTCTCCTAAATTCGATTGGAGGAAAATTAATTAGGGATGAAATTACCTAAAATTCTATTTGGCCAAATTGAGGGGTGGACTTCAAAATCTGATTAAGGGGACTTCAAACTTTCATTCTCTCTCTCTCTCTCCAACAGACTTTCTTCTTCATTTCTTCCATCAAAAAGTCTTATTCTCTTGTCCACAATCATCTTCATTTGGAGTAGAACCTTCAAGATACTCATAGAAAGGTCACTAATGGGCTTGTTTGCTTGAAGAACCAAGGAAACCAGAGAAACACAATCTGCCCAGATTTTCTTTCTTCATTTAAGGTGAGTTTCATCTTCAAAGATCAAGAGGAAGACTTCTCATAGCGTTATGTTCATAATTTTATACTATATATATGTGATCATCATGCACGAGTTAGTTTAATGTGAGTTTCATCCTCAAAGATCACCATGCATGAAGTTAGTGCAAAGTTAGATTATAAACTGTGACGAATATTATCAACTAGTTTGTTGGATATTTTTCGTTTTGAGAGGAGAATATGGTGGAAATACATGCATGAAATCGAATGAACTAGTTCATGCTGCTGTTTTATGGTTTGATGGTGTTTAAAATGGGTAATGGTGACATGAAAACGATTAAATTGCAAATTTAACTTAGATAGCATGAAAACTATGTCATGCATGTTCATTGTTTTGGTATATTGATGTAATCTAAATGTCTTGTACTCGATGGGATCTTTGACCTGATTAAACATGTCTTATCGGAAGATTTTTAGAATGTTTAAAAAGGTTGTATGAAGGTTTCCCTTTTCATTTTCTTTTTCAAGGAAGTTGTATGAAGGTTTTCTATGAAGAAAAATATTCCAAGTACATAAAAACTTTAAAATTATCAAGAAGAAAACTAGCACCCGAATCTGGACAGATGCACTGAAAATGTTATGAATATTGTGTGTAATCGAAAAAAGAAAGATTAAAAAAATAACATAGAGCTGTATATGGATTAAAAAGATGAATAATGAATCTTCTAAAAATCTTCCTAAGGGCTGTAAAACAAGTTATTCTTGTTGTACAAAAGAATCTGAGTGAAATTTGCATATAATTTTGACCAAATAAGGCCGCTAATTAGCAAGTGGTGCATGTGTGGTTCCTTGCCTGCTGGGCCACTACAAGAAAGTATGTCTTAAACGATCTAGTTTTTGTGATGGTAAAAATCATTGTATATTGTGTTTTATATGACATTCACTAGTTTAAAAGACAACTACAAATCATCGTAGTAAATGAGAATTTTAAAGGACGAGCTATCATGAATACATACTTATAAATGATGGTCTATTGTTAATAGCTTATTTACGATGACTTGTCATTTAGTTCTTTAAATACAACGGTTTGAAATCGTAGTAAATAAAATTATATGACGTCGTCACTCATGGTAAAAGATCATGTATATACGACGAGTTGTCGTTTATGTGGATAAAAATGACGGCTCTTTATCCACTGCATTAAGTGTCATCGTATATACTCTTTTTTTGAATACTTTTATTTTAATATGGGCTCGTGGTTTTCATTTATAACATTTTCCCTGAACCTAATAAGAATGTTTTTGGTAGTTTTCTTCATTTTTCTTAATAAATGAACTTAATAATTTCAATATATATATAATAGAAAATTATATTTATTATATATATATATATAAATTTATATTATAGTTTTGACATTAAATGAGGTTACACATGCATATACGATTTTGCTTGGTATATTGGTTTACATTGCTCAATTAAAGTTTATGATTTTTTTTGTTAGGTATATTGTATAGATTGTTTTGATATTCATTAAAAGTTTTTTAATTATGAAAAGTGGAACATTTGGTATAATTATTTATTGGTTATATACATATCTAAGTTCATTTTATATCATGATGAATTGTTTTAAGGGAAAGTAATTAATTATTGATAACAAATTGCCCATTGTCTTTATAAATTTTCCTTTAAGTACTACTTACATAAATAAAATGAATTTTAATTTTCAATGACTTGAGTTTAATTTTTTACGTTAATTAATTATTAGTGTGTTATGAATTTCATTTATTTGATCATAACTACACTTATTTTAAAAGTAAATATTTTATAATGGATTTTAAATTTATTTTTAAAAATTTAATATTTCACCTAAGAAATTTCTTTTATTTTATCTTAACTACACTTATTTAAAAAATAAATATTTTAAAATGGTTTAATTTTATTTTTTAAATGTTAAATTTCACATTTTAAATTAAATTAATCATATAATTTAAAAATAAAATCATATTAAATGCACTTAATTAACATTTAGTAATTTTTTAATTATGGTTTATATGTTTTAATTTATTTTTTTAATTACTGATTGAGGAGAAGACATTATGGAAATGCGTTTGGTTGTTTATCATGCACTTAAAATTTGACTAAGAAGTTTCATCATCAAGAGTATTTGGCCAATTTCAGAGAGGTGTGTGCCGATTCTTGTATAATTTTTTATTTTGTGATTTGTTAGTACCCTTTTTTGTGTTCCGGTGGTGGGTTAATTTGCTTGATGATACATTCTGTAAATTTAGGGCTCTTTTTTGTCGGTTGTTTGAGTTTGTGATCTCTTGCAATTTGTTCTATGATTGCAGTGCTATTGATGTATTCTTCGATGTCAAAGTCCAATGTAGTTTGAAGCACCAAACAATAAATAGCTGAAAAGTCAATGTAGTTTTTCTAACCACTGTTTTAAAAATCTTATAGTACAACATAATTTGAGTTTGAGGCCTTTCTCAAAGCCTTTCTACTTGTTACTTTAAAAGTCTCAGATATATGAATTAAAATTTACATATGTCATCTGATTTTTAAAAAAATGTAAATGTATCTTAGAAATAGACAGAAGAACATAATAGTAATGGACATTATATTGAAAAGAAAAAAACCAGCAAACTCTCCTTGGAAATTACTCATAGTTCTACAGTGGAATATTCCCAACAAAATTAAAAAAAATTGTACTCAACAACATAGTTAATTTCTAGTACCTTAGTTATGTCCTATGGCAGGAGCGATAGAATAAATTACCTTGGCATTTTGTTTCAGTATTGGATAGTATGCGAAGAATCATTTACCGAACTTGAACAATAAACAAGGCCTCTAATTTCTTCAGTAACATCCATTTTCCAAACTAAAAGTGTTCCATGGAAAATCTGTTCTCCTCAAGATCAATCATATAACGATTCTTCCACATGCATAATCAATCTTGTTAAAATCGTTCAAGAAGGTTTTTTACATTCAATGGTGAATTTTGAACAATTTTGGTAAGCCATTACTCAAAGGGGTGTTTGTGTTTTAAATTGATATATCTTCACATTAAGGTGATGTCTATCAAACTCTTTATCTCTTATTATTGAATGTAATTGTATCAAGGTTTGCAAGTAGTATAAAACCATAAGTGTTAGGGTGAGCCTTGTGTAGTTTGTTTTGTTTTCAATGTTGTTTGTAAAACCTTTCGTGAACCTTGAATTGAATTGTCTTGTTAGGATTCACTAAGGAGACTTGTGAATTATTGTATAATCAAGATTGTGTTATAAAACTCAAGAGTTGAGTGAGCATTGGTTGAGAGGGTATGTAAACCCTAACGTGAATGGGTGAGCCTTTTTTGTAATCTCATTTATTTGATTAGTGAGGGATTTGGTAAATCCTTGAGTAGGTAACTCAAGGTAATGGACTAGATTTTATTAGATAAACCGAACCACATAAATCATTGTGTTCATTGCTCTAATTTCTGCATTTTATTGAACGTTATTTCTCACACAACTAGCACACCAAGTGTTTGATATTTGTTATCAAATAGGCTTTTTATTAAATTACGTTGAAAAATCGGGTAAAAACCTAATTCATTCCCTTAGGTTTTTCATGTAAAACTCTTCATTTTTTACTTTTTCATTTTTTACCATGTACGGGTAAACTTCTTTTTTATTACTTTTTATGATCGATCGACCCCGCCTACTTTTAGATTAGTTCTTTTTTTGGACATGTGGAATCACCTACTTTTAGTTTAGTTAATTATAGTCATGTATAATACGCGTGTGTGTGTCTATAGTTGAGTGTTTAATTCCTATAAATACTTAATATAATTGTGTGAATTAATTAGATTAATAACATAATGAATTAACATCATTATATAGTTAGAATTATTATTCGTTAATTAATAATTAAAGTAGCATCTATTAATTTATTAGTTGTAGCTATTTGCTTAGTTAAATTAATAGAATAATTATATATTTAAATTGTATATAATTGAGGTTTATTGTTATATAAAATTTAACATTCATGATGTCTTATAACTCCATACAATTTGATTATACATTCTATTCATACTCATTGAGAGTAGTGTTTCAATAAAATTATAAGTTATTTTAAATTAATTTGGATTATCTAATTTGTAAGGATATGAAACCTGATCAGAATTCTAAAGTCAACTAAACGATAGATCTATTTTTTTTATTTATGATTAATCTCATGAAAATATAACTTGGTACTAGTTCCCTACTAACGTTTTAATAACATATATTTTTTTAATTTACTAATTTAAAATTAGTTTTAAAATAACCAAAACCTCCCAAAATAATTTTTAATTAACAAACTTAAATTATATAATTTTAAACATTTATGTGAGATTCAAACTTTACTTGGCCTATATTCATTAATAGGAGGTAAGTTAAGAAATTTAATTTAACAGTGTGAAACAGGCAGTCTGTAGTGAAAGAAAATCTTAATGATCATTCAAACACTCCGCCCAATGTCAATCCATGTCAATTGAGCAAAATCCTTTTGTCTTTATAATTGTTATGATCTTTATTTATTATATATACTGTAATAATTATATATTATAATTTATAATTTTATAAATCTAATTAATTTTTCTAAGTATCATAAAAATCTTATAACGTGGTGCATCGCACATGTACAACTAGTCCTTACTAATTTACTAAAAAAAATTAGAACATTTCATCTAACAAACTCAATTCCCAACAAACTGAGTCAATAAAACTATTCTTATAATCCGTGCATGCCTCGAGTAACACGAAACTCCTTAGATAGTCAACAAGATAGGTCAGTCCCACTGACATAATACTGTGAAGGATTGAGGCAATAAGATTGGGCCTTTTAAGATTCGTGAAGGATAGGAGGAGGCACCTAAATGGGTTATTCTCTGGGCTCATACTGCTCAAACTGATTTGTTCACACGAGCAAATAAAGTTGAATTGTAAGTAGCAAATCTATTTCGAAATTCGTAGAAATTTGTTGCTGCCCCCAAAATTCACATATGCTTGGAAATGTTCCAGAACCAATATGCAAAGGAGATTAAGGAATTATGAACCTTTAATACCATTTCATGTCTGTTTGAATTCATGTATTTCTATTCAACGCTGAAGAATTAGAGGTTTTAAGAAAAAATATTATGTACGTTGTAAAAAAAATAAATGGTAAAATGAGAGAATTGCTATAAAACTGTTTGTTTTGATTATGTAATACATGTTAGATTACTCTTCATTGTACCGTAACTTTGTGATTAATCCCTTCAAAGAGTTGAAGTTGTATAATTAATCGTATTAGTCGTAGAATGCAATAATCATCATTTGAAGTTCAAAGCGATTAGTTCATCATCAATGTTTATGATAATTAAAACCAAGTTAATTAAAAAGTGTTAAGAATTCTTCATTTTATCTTTAACTTTGTCTGACAATCTTATATGTTTCTTTCAATTTTACTCTTAATATTTACTTATGCACATTTTGTCTTTGCGTGTGACTTTGTTTGAAAAAAATTGTATCTATTAGCAAAAGATGTGTATGTCTACTTGAAAATAAAAATATATTTGAAATTATAATAACCAAAATAGACAAATAAAAATACATTAGAAACTAAAATGGTAATGCTGATAAACCAATTAAGCTACTGATAGAAAATGCAAGGAACACAAAGAAAAGAAGAGATAATTAATAGATTAAGTCAATCTTTTTTTTATTGATAAAAAAAAGTGAATTTTGGTTTATGATTTGAATATATTAAATTTTATTGAAAAAATATTTTTTCTTAAAAAGGAAAAAAATAAGTTAGTATGTGAGATGTTTAATATTAAAATTGCTGAAAATATCAATGATTCTTTGTATAGAAGAGGAAAAATAATTCGAGACAAAAGAATAATGAAAACAAATACTATTTTTAATATGTAATCTATTATTATCTCTTCCCATTGACTTTATATGTGATTATGAGTTAATTTTATATATATAAGTTTTGATGATTGAGATGTAACTACAGTAAACTTCCAAATCTGCATTTGAGGCAGCTTGCTTACCTTATGATATCAAGAAAAATTGTGATACAATATTTATTGCATTATTGTGGCCATTTCATGAAGTTTATGATTATTATTCTTAAATTAATTTATTGGGACAAGTAAATGCAGTTTAGTTTGTAAAATAGTGACAACTATGATTGTATTAATCATGCATGAGTCCAAGTCATACCCTCAATAAATGTTGTGTATTTAAAGAAAAAATTCTTCTTCGAAGTTTATACAAATTTATATATAAGCATTCTTAAAATTGCAAACATGTATCGGATGCATTCAAAATTCAGAGTTAGTCGCTTCAAAGGAGATTTATAAGTACACCATTATTAACAATGAGCATATATATATATATATATATATAGCATGAAAATGGTGGTATTAGAAAATTTCACAAACACAACATATAAATAAAAAAAATTTGAATAAAAAAATTTGCATTAAACTTCTGAAGAAGAGAAGTACAATTAAAAAAAATGAACAGGCTAAAAGAATAAATCTTTCGCATTCATTCCAGCAAGAATAAGACTTTCTAATTCTATATAAACCTTAGAAAATTCACATTAAAGTACTTTGTGGCCAGCTTATAATTTCACAAACACAACAGATGGTCAGAAAGTGACACATTAAGGCATAAAGTTAGGCTAGAGGAAACTCACACCTTAAAAAAAGTAAAAGAGAACAGGCAGTTTCACTTTTATTTATTCTTCTTTTTTTTTTTTTTTGAAGGGTTACTCTTCTTGTTTTATTAATGATTCTTGTTGTTAGTCTCTCCTTATATAACCCAATATCTGCATTTTTATTTTAAAATGTTTGAATTGAAAGTTTATTTTTTAAAATAATAATATATTTATCATTAAAAATTTCACTAACAATCTTCTTAATTTAAAAAATTTACAAAGTCTTATAAAAGATAAAGTCCACAAATAATACATTAATAACAGAGATAGTGTGTTAAATTATTTAACGTCAAATTACTTTTTAATTTTTACATTAAATCAAATATAAATTTCAATTTTAGAGGAAAAAAATTAATAATAATGATAATATAAAACAACTTAAAACAATAATAACACCTTATTGTTATATGAGTGATTTTTGTTCTTTTTAAGAACCACAACAGCCCACACGTCTTCTCATACCAATAATCCAATCAATTACAATCTCAATAGATAGTCAGTTCTTCTCTATTGTCTCCTTAGAGCTCTGTCATTAATTGGGTTGTTCAAGTATGGTGAGCAAAACCTCCCACATATTTGTTCCCTTGCTGCTGCTGATTGTTTTCTTTGTTGCTTCCTCTGATGCAGTTCCGATGTCAAGTAACAAATATATATCCGTCATATTTGCCCAAAGTTCTTCATGTTATCTCATTCTATTAATGATTTTTAAATTATTTCATGTTGGACAGGAAGCTTGGCGATGTTTAAGAAGGAGCAAGAACTATTACGTGACTTGTATGCTCAGGTTGTTCTTTCCTTTCTCTTTTTTCTCTGTGTTTCTCCCTCAGGATATTCAATATCATGTGGCCAAAGTAGGTTGAACTAGAACATAATTAAGGTATATACAATAATATTCTTTTGGGATGTTAGGCTGCAGAAAGTGAATAAATCATATTTCGGAAATGGTTATGTATCAACTTTTCTTACCACAAAGTTCTGAGAAACTCAGTAAAAGCTATACAAATCCACAAAAAATATGTTTGGACTTTTAGTAGCTGACTGTTTACATATAATTTGCAGGATGTTATAATTGAAAGTGCAGATGGCAGTGATCAGGTGATGAAAATTGAAGGGCTAGTAGAGAGGAGAATGGACATTGAAACCACAGATTATCCAGGAACAGGAGCAAACAACCATCATGATCATCCTTGAACTCTCTTTTGGATGAGCTTTTTATTATTTCAAATTAATCAATTAATATTATATAGGATTCTACTGAGATCCTAAATTTGATTTTTATGTGTGTGTCTGTAGATCTGTGTTGTCCGAAAGGTTTTGTAAATAAAGGTTGTTTGTTGGGAGTGGTAACTTGCGTGTTTGTAAATTAATCCTTAATATAAGATGAATTTCACGTTCCGATCATGCATTAAGAATTTTGAGTTTTGCCTTGGGAAAAAGGAAGTTTAAGTCCCTAATAGCTCCCCAAACAGCATCTGCTGGAGATTTGAGCTCGACTGCCATATCATACTTCATCACCGTTGCAAGAGAAAATCATATGCAAAAAAATAGGTAATTGATCAACAATACTTCTTTTGGAGGAATATATATAAGAGGATCCAAAATCCTTTGGAATTGGTTGATACTTGGTTAGGTTTTACTTAGCTTGTGAGTGATATGGTAGAGTTAAAACCACTTGAACATGTAGTCTAGTCTAATGTCAACAGAGGTTAAAGGACTAATACGATTCTTCTTGAAAGGTTGAATGATGAAAATAAATCACTGACATTTTCCCAAACATTATATGTTGACTTTTATATGACATTTCTAATCGACATTTCTATGATAAATTGGCATAAACATAAGATTTTTTATAATCGACATTTTTCATAATCGACTACCACTATAGATGTTAATTTTGATTTCAATTATAATTATAATCTCACAATGGTTAGTTGGTTTTATATTAGAACAAATTGTAATCCCACTAATTGTGTTATTTTCATGTAATAAAATATTTATTTAATTTTAATTACATATTTAATTTAGTTCATTTTTTAGAGGTAAATTTAGTTCAATTTTAAAAATATATAATATTGAAAACCCTAAAGCTTTTAATGTCTTAATTTTAATTAATGACAAACATTGATGAGGACTAATGTCTTGTTTGTACAAGTGATAGAGTTTTTGGATTCATGATTTAATCCATGCAAGAACAAGATTTCAAATCTTCAAGAAATTATACAAGTCAAGACTATCAAGATTTGAAGACAAGCTTTTATTGGATTAGATAGGAACTAGAGCTATAGTTATAGAGTTATATATTTTGATATCTCTAGTTTTAGCTCTAATTGAGTAATGGTTTCTAAAGGTTGCTCTATGAACTTAAAACGTTATTTCAAAATGTTTTTAATATGTTAAAATATGTTTTGGTATTTCGAAAACCATGTATCGTGATTTCAAAACTTAAATGATTCATATTACTCATTTAATATATATTCGGAATTATTTATACTTAATTTCTTTATTTATTTTGCTTTATTCACTTTAAATATCGCAAATGGATAGCCGAGTCATCTATTAGTTTAATTTACTTTTATGTCTTTTATTTTCTGTATTATGGAAGGCCGAGCCTCCTAACTAGTTTAATATATTTTTATGTCTTTAATTCTTTTTTTTATGGAATGCCGAGCCTCCACACTTTTAGTTTAATTTATTTAAATGGTCGGTTGAACCATCTAATTTCTTTAGTTAATATAAATCCAATCTTTCTTTCTATATATATATATATATATATGTGTGTGTGTGTGTGTATTTATTTAATATACTTATATATATATATATATATATATAAATTAAGTATTTATATAATTCCTGTTTTAACCAATATAATTGTGTGAATTAATTGGATTGACAATCTAGTTAATGAATGTGATTATATAGCTAGGATTATTAATCTTGTATTAATGATTCAAGTAGCATCTACTAGTTTAATTGAGTTGCAACTCTTGGCTTAATTAAATTAGTAGCGTAATTATATAATTTAATTTGTATATAATTAAGTTGATTGTTATATACAATTTAATGTTGGTGATGTCTTATTTGTTTAATGCAATTTGATTGATCATCTTATACACGCTGGTTGATAGTGGTGTTTAATTAAACTAGATATTAATCTGTCTGAGATGATCGAGATTAATCTATTTTGTAAGGATAGGAATCTGTCTGAGCTGATCGGGATTCTAAAACCAATTACTTAATAATGTATTTATCTACGATTAATCTCATGAAAAATATAACTTGATACTAGTTCCTTGCTAATGCTTTTTATATCATTTGTATTCCAAATTTCGTTTTTAATTCTTTTTACAAAATCCAAAACCTCAAAAATATTTATTTTAATTGTTGTCATCACCTTATTCTCGAAATACCAAAAACCCCCAAAACCTTTTCCGATTAACGATTTTAATTTAAGAGTTGATAAATCTCTGTGGATTCGATCCCTACTTTCCCTATCTACATAGGAATTGTTAGGTTTAAATTTGAGAGCCGTACAACAGGCTTCGTCAAATTCTGGCGCCGCTGCCGGGGATTTGTTTTAATTTTTTCTATTAAAATTGTTAATCTTTTTGTTTTGTTACAGATTTCATTCCTTTGGTGACACCAGACAACAAGTTCATTGTTGTATTGATGTACAAATAAATTAACTGATTTTTATGTTATTTAATGACTATATTTTGTTTGAAAATCGGTTAATTATGTTATTTAATAGATATATTTCACGTTTCCTTTCTATTTCTTTGTTTGTAAGTTTTTCAGTGTATTTTAGTTTATTATGGAGATAAAAAGAAGAAGATGAAGAAATGTTGGAGAAGATAAAAAAAAAATTTTTAAAAAAAAAATCTACGTCATCCGATGACGTGGCGCAATGCGAAGATGACACGTGGCACAATCAGAAGATGACAAGTGGCGCATTCAGAAGGTGACAAGTGGCGCTTCTAGAAGCCGCAACTTGGACCAATGAGGACTCGACATGTGGCGAAGTTGGGGAAATTAGGCCACCAACTACATTTTCAAGACTTTGGGGTGCAAAATGACCATTTTGCCACTGATTTTTGTGGCTATAAATAGGGAGCTTATTTTATGATTTAGATTCCAATTTAGCTCCAATCTTCTCCATTTATTTTGAAATTTATTTCTTTTATTATTGTCTTCATATTAGTATATTTTCCAGATTTTTTAGAATAATATTTTAAGGCTTTTTGTAATATTTAGTAAAGAAATTCTGTCCGGATAATTTCAATATTTCCGGGGAGTTTATCTTTCAAATTTTATTTCTAATGTTTATAAATTTCATCTTATATTTATTAAATATGTATTGTGAGTAATTTTCTTTTGTTAGCAAGGATATGTGTTAAGTTATTAATAAATGAGATTATGAGATAATTTTCTTTATACTTAATTTCTATTTTGATTTATTTAACTAGACTTATGGTCGGTTTACCCACCTAATCTTTATTTATTTTTCTTTATGCACTTTAAATATCGCAAATGGATGGCCGAGCCACCTATTAGTTTAATTTACTTTTATGTCTTTTATTTTATGTATTATTTTTATGTATTATGGAAGGCCGAGCCTCTTAACTAGTTTAATATATTTTTATGTCTTTAATTCTTTTTTTTTATGGAAGGCCGAGCCTCCATACTTTTAGTTTAATTTATTTAAATGGCCGGTTGAACCGCCTAATTTCTTTAGTTAATATAAATCCAATATTTCTTTCTATATATATATATATATATGTGTGTGTGTGTATTTATTTAATATACTTATATATATTAATTAAGTATTTATATAATTCCTGTTTTAAACCAATATAATTGTGTGAATTAATTGGATTGACAATTTAGTTAATGAATGTGATTATATAGCTAGGATTATTAATCTTGTATTAATAATTCAAGTAGCATCTACTAGTTTAATTGAGTTGCAAGCTCTTGGCTTAATTAAATTAATAGCGGAATTATATAATTTAAATTGTATATAATTAAACTGATTGTTATATACAATTTAATGTTGGTGATGCCTTATTTGTTTACTGCAATTTGATTGAGCATCCTATACACACTGGTTGGTAGTGGTGTTTAATTAAATTAGTGATTAATCTGTTTGAGCTGATTGGGATTAATCTATTTTGTAAGGATAGGAATCTGTCTGAGCTGATCGGGATTCTAAAACCAACTACTTAATAATGTATCTATCTATGATTAATCCCATGAAAAATATAACTTGATACTAGTTCCTTGCTAACGCTTTTTATATCATTTGTATTCCAAATTTCGTTTTTAATTCTTTTTACAAAATCCAAAACCTCAAAAATATTTATTTTAATTGTTGTCATTTCCTTATTTTCAAAATACCAAAACCCCCAAAACCTTTTCCGATTAACGATTTTAATTTAAGAGTTGACAAATCTCTGTGGATTCGATCCCTACTTTCCCTATCTACATAGGAATTGTTAGGTTTAAATTTGAGAGCCGTACGACAGGTTTCGTCATGTATGCACTTAAGAAGTTGTAAGATCACCAGGGAAGAACAAGAGAGTAAAACACCAGTTGAAATCAGAGAACAAGCTACGGATCTTGAAGAAGGCAAAGCATAAAATCAACCGGATACCCAACTTATTTCTGGTGATATTCTTCCTGCTCATCTTTTTAATATTGCTTTGAATCAAAGATCTCTAAAAGAACTCACTGCTCCTACTCTTGATGAACAACCTTTATGCATTATTTTACCACAAGTTGATGCTAATTTTAAAATGCATACTGGTTTTATACAATGTTTGCCAACATTTAATGGATTACCTGGGGAATATCCACTTAGGCACATTAAGGAATTTCATGTTATTTGCACTAATTTGAAATAAGAAGGTACAAGAGATGAAGTGATTAAACTGCGTTCTTTTCCTTTTAGCTTACAAAATAGTGCAAAAGATTGATTATATGATTTGCCTTCGAAATCTATTCAAGATTAGACTAGAATGGAAAGAACTTTTCTAGCTAAATATTATCCTGCATCTAGAACTGCAACAGTCCGAAAAGATATAAGTGGCATAAGACAACAAACTGGTGAAACATTGTATGAATATTGAAAAAGATTTAAAAGATTATATGCTAGTTGTCCTCATCATCAAATACCTGAACAATTATTAATTCAATATTTTTATAAGGGTTTGATTTCTTATGACAGGATGACTATTGATACCGCTAGTGGTGGTGCTCCTTCAGATAAAACCCCACAAACTGCACGTGAATTAATAGCTAACACGGCTGCTAATTCACAATCTTTTAACACCAGGAATGATACCGTAAGAAAGGTTAATGAAGTAGATGCATCATCATCATCTACACAAATTGAGGAAAGATTAGATCATCTTACCAATTTAGTTGGTCAATTAGTTGGGAAAACAATCAATGCACCGGTAAAAGCATGTGGAATTTGTTTAGGTAATGACCATCCTACAAATTCTTGTCCTAGACTATTTCAAGAGGAACAAGCCAATGCCATGGGTAATTTTCAGAACCAACCTCAGAGAAGACACAATCCATTCTCCAACACATACAATGAAGAGTGGAGAAACCATCCTAACTTTAGATGGAGTAACCAAGGGGTTATAGGCCACTAATGAACCCACCAGGTTTTGTTCCTAATCAACACCAAAATCCTCCTCAACCTCCTCAGAACCAACAACAGAGTATGTCTTTAGAAGATATGGTAAAATCTCTAGCCTCAAATTCTATATCTTTTCACAGAGATACCATGTCCTTCCAAAAAGATACAAAGTCCAGCATTCACAACTTGGAGAATCAGGTAGGACAAATGGCTTCTGAGTTAGGTCAATTGAAAACATAGCTTTTCAATAAACTTCCATCACAACCACTCAATCCCAGAGAGAATGCTAGTACCGTAACATTAAGAAGTGGTAAAGTGTTGGAAGAATCCAAGAGACCAGAGGAAAATAAAGGCGCGGAGAAAGTACCTATTTCAAGCCCCGCATCTTCCGACAAAGTTCCTCAGATAGGAGAATCTTTTTCTTCTATTCCCAAGGTAAGTCCTTCTTTCCCTAATAGGTTAACTAAGAACAAGAAAGATGAGGAAGAAAAAGATGTTCTGGAGATCTTCAAAAAGTTGAAGTCAACATTCCTCTTTTAGACGCAATAAGACAGATTCCTCATTATGCTAAGTTCCTAAAAGAACTTTGTACCAACAAGAAGAAACTTAAAGGTAACGAGAGAATCAGTGTGGGGGAATGTGTGTCTGCTGTTCTCCAACAGAAACTTCCTCCAAAGCAGAAAGATCCAGGTATGTTCGCTATCCCTTGTACAATTAGTGATAAGGTAGTCTCAGGTTGCATGCTAGATTTAGGAGCATCTATTAATGTCATTGCTTATACAATCTATAACTCTTTAAATTTGGGACCAATGAAGCCTACTAGAATTGTTATTCAGTTAGCTAATAGGTCTGTGGCTTATCCAGAAGGAGTAATAGAAGATGTACTGGTTAAAGTAAATGACTTAGTATTCCCTGCAGATTTCTACATTCTGAAAACTAAGGATAGCCAAAATACTTGTTCATCACAGTCACCTATTCTGTTAGGTAGACCATTTCTAAAAACTGCTAGAACTAAGATTGATATTAATTAATGTACTTTATCAATGGAATTTGATGGTGATAAAATTTCTTTTAACATATTTGATGCCATGAAATACCCTTCTGATGAATGTTCTACAGTTTCTGTTGTGGATATTATAGATCCACTTATTGAAGATATTTTTTATTTGAGCTACACTGAAATGATGCAATCCATTATGAACTTGAGCATAGATGAAAATGTTCTTGACACTTTATCTCTAGAATGTGACAATGAACTCAAACAAGCTGTCAAGGATTTATCTGTTTGTCCTATTAGTAATTCTAAAATTGCATTACCGAGCTAACATGATAAAATCTTACCATCTGTTGTTTGTCCCCCGTCACTTGAGCTTAAAGCTTTACCTTCTCATTTGAAATATGCATATTTGAGTGAAGGTAATGCTTTACCTGTTATTATTGCTAACAATCTCTCATATTCCCAAGAAGAGATGTTAGTTTCTGTGCTTAGGGACAATAAGACTGCCATCGGCTGGAATTTAGCCGACATTAAAGGTATTAGCCCATCAACATGCATGCACCGTATATTGTTAGAAGATGGAGCTAAGCCAACCAGAGAGTCACAAAAGAGACTAAACGCTCCTATGATGGAAGTAGTAAAAGCTGAAATTCTAAAACTTCTTGATGCTGGTGTCATCTATCCCATCACAGATTCACATTGGGTAAGTCCTGTACATGTGGTTCCAAAGAAAAGTGGAATAACTATTGTGGAAAACTCTGAAGGTGAGAAAATTTCTACTAGAGTGCAAAACAGTTGGAGAGTCTGTATAGATTACAGGAAACTTAATGCATCAACTATGAAAGATTATTTTCCCCTTCCTTTCATGGATCAAATGTTAGAACATCTATCTGGTCGTTCTCATTATTGTTTCCTTGATGGTTATTATGGTTATTTTCAGATTGCTATTGCCCCATAAGACCAAGGTAAGACAACTTTTACATGCCCATTCGGTACTTATGCTTATAGAAGAATGTCTTTTGGTTTATGCAATACACCTGCTACTTTTCAAAGATGCATGATGTCCTTATTTTCTGATTTTTTCACGAATATCATTGAAATTTTCATGGATGATTTTATTGTCTATGGAAATTCATTTGATTCATGTTTAGAAAATTTGGAACTTGTGCTTAAACGGTGTGTTGAAACTAACCTTGTTCTCAATTATGAGAAGTGTCATTTTATGGTAGAACAAGGAATCGTTTTATGGCACGTAGTTTCACCAAAAAGACTGGCTGTTGACAAAGCCAAGATTGATGTGATTAAGTCTATTCCTTATCCTTCTACGGTAAGAGAGGTAAGATCTTTCTTAGGCCATGCTGGATTCTATAGAAGATTTATTAAGGATTTCTCTAAAACTGTTCAACCTTTATGCAAGCTATTACAAAAAGAACATAAATTCAATTTTGATGAAGGTTGTAAACATGCATTTAAACTGTTAAAAGAGAAATTGATTTCATCACCTATCATTCAACCCCCTAATTGGAATTTTCCTTTTGAAATAATGTATGATGCTAGTGACAAAGCGGTTGGAGCTGTTCTAGGTCAAAAAATAGATAAAGTTCCTCATGTGATATATTATGCATCTCTAGTTCTACCTCTAATTGAGTAATGGTTTCTAAAGGTTGCTCTATGAACTTAAAACGTTATTTCAAAATGTTTTTAATATGTTAAAATATGTTTTGGTATTTCGAAAACCATGCATCATGATTTCAAAACTTAAATGGTTCATAAACTCTTGTTGGATTGATACAATAACTTATATGGTTGATTGAAATCATCATTTGTGTGTTAGAGTATTTTTGATACACAAATGAACATGTTTCAGTCGACCTAAAGTGGTCCAGGTATCGTCCATAAGTTAGTTTATCTTGTGGATGCATGTGCTGTCAAATTTGTTCATCTGTCATCCTGTGGACGACCATAAGGTCGACCGCAGGTGAAGTCCGGTTGACCAGAGGATGAAAAATCATCATCCGGAGGTTATCCAGTGAGCTTGCGGATGATGGTGCTGACGATCAGTCTGATATGCGGTCGACCGCACTTCCTGAGTGGGTTTCCAACAGCTTCATTTTTTACCTTTGGGAACAAACCTTTAAATACCAAAACCTTTGGAATTCTTTCTAAGAAGATTTTTTGAGCAAAAACATTGTATATCTTGATCCTATAACATCTTAGAAACATTCCAAAACCCTTTCTAAACATCAATCTTGTTAAAATCATTAAAGAAGGGTTTTACATTCAAAGGTGAATTTTGAGCAATCTTGACAAGCCATTACTCAAAGAGGTGATTGTGATTCAAATTGATATATCTTCACATTAAGGTGATATCTATCAAACTCTCTATCTTTTATTATTGATTGTAATTGTATCAAGGTTGCAAGTAGCATAAAACCCTAAGTGTTAGGGTGAGCCTTGTGTAGGTTGTTTTGTATTCAAGGTTTGTTTGTAAAACCTTTGGGTGAACCTTGAATTGAATTGCATTGTTAGGATTCACTAAGGAGAGTGGTGGGATTATTGTATAATCAAGGTTGTGTTGTAAAACTCAAGGGTTGAGTGAGCCTTGATTGGTTTGAGAGGTTATTTGTAAAACCCTAAGGTGAATTGGGTGAGCCTCTTTTGTAATCTCATTTATTTGATTAGTGAAGGGATTTGATAAATCCTTGAGTAGATAACTCAAGGTAGTGGATTAGGTTTTGTTGGATAAACCGAACCACTATAAATCATTGTGTTCAATGCTCTAATTTCTGCATTTTACACATTATTTCTCACACAACTAGCACATCAAGTGTTTGATATTTGTTGTCAAAGAGGTGTTTTATTGAATTAGGTTGAAAAATCGGATAAAAACCTAATTCATCCCCCTCTTAGGTTTTTCAAGATTGATTCTGAAAAGGTGGTGGTGGGTTTGATGGCTGAAAAGAGAGAATACCAGGTGGATGTTGATTCTTGAAGTTATTTTGTCTAGTCCATTGATTTCCCCACCTAAAGTTTGGATGATCTTTCCATTCTTCATTATAGGTATTGGAGTAAGGGTTATATCTCCTCTGCTTATTTTGGAAGTTTCCCACAACATTAACTTGTTTAGCTTCAAAGGGAATGGGACTACTGTTTGTAAGGTGTTCAGCACTTGAACAAAATCCACACATCTTAACTTGTAAATTCATTTCCTTCCCCATCATCTACCCAACTATGTTAGTGAGATTTTTAACTTGTAATTCAAGGTTGGAAAAACTTACCTCATTTACCTTTCTGGAGACTTCATTCCTTGTATTGAATAATTAAGTGTTATTTTTCATATTGACAATCAAGTCTCTAGCTTCTTCGAGAGATTGATCCATGAAATATCTTTCACTTGATGCATCAACTTCTGTCCTGTCAGTAAGAACCATACATTCGTAGAAATACCAGATTAGTAAATGATAAGGAATATGGTGATTAGGACAACTAGTAATAAATATTTTAAACCTTTCCCATAGTTGTACAATGATCCCCCAAAACCATGGCATATCCAACTAATTTATTTCATAATGTTAGAGATTTTAGATGCAAGAAAATATTTTTTTAGAAAAATCTTTTCCATATCAGTCCATTCAGTTATTCATCCAGAAGGTAACTCGTAAAGCCAATCTTTAGCATTACCTTGCAAACTAAGTGTGAAAGCTTGTAATTTAATAATCTCATTAGTAACATCAGATGGTTTCAGATTAGTGCAATGTGTATGAAATTTCTAAAGAAATCTATATGGGTTATCACCAGGTATACCATGAAAAGTGGAGATATTTTGCACAAAATCAGTGTCGAGCTTAAAATTTTCATTGACTTTCGGGAAAATAATGCAAAGTGGTTGATTGCTAAT
Source organism: Apocynum venetum (assembly GCA_019593545.1). NCBI lineage: Eukaryota > Viridiplantae > Streptophyta > Magnoliopsida > Gentianales > Apocynaceae > Apocynum > Apocynum venetum. The sequence goes on along the minus strand of SRSM01000008.1, from coordinate 10,731 downwards.
AATAGGTGCAACTAATTCACAACATTGTTATTATTATTATTATTATTCGCCATGATGAAAGAAAGGTTATGAACAATATCACTGATTTCTCCCTATAGATTAGATTGATTAATAATCTATATAAATTTATGTCTCCTTTGTTGTTTTATGCTAGGTTTGAGGATTCTAAATTCTCTAAGTTTTCACCAAGATTCTTTTCACTATGAAGGAGCATAAAAGTTTCAAACCTTTACTCTATCACCAAAGGAAAAAACCTGAAAATAAAAACAAAGAAAAAGGATCAGATAACGTAATCTTAGAATTTTAAACAAATTCTCCAGCAACGGTGCCAAAATTTGACAAACGTGTTGTTACGCTATCAAATTAAATATCAAACTTAAATAACTTATTCAGTTAGGGCAAGTAAGGGTAGAACATACAAAAACTTGTAAATTTTTTTGATTAAGTAAACTAATTAAGGTTTTGGGGAAATAATTTGATTTTTTATCTAAAATGGTTAAAACTTTTAAAACAAGTAATTCACAAAACAACTAGAAATCAATGGATAAAAAGACGCTAGCATTGACTTTGTATTTCAGTTTCATTTACTTAGAATCAATCATCGATAATCATATATTTGAGTAATGACTTAGAAATCCGCTTAGCGCCACAAATTTTGATTCCTATAAAATTAGATTAATCCCTGAGAAACACAACAAATTAACCCTAAACTTAATTAAACTAAATTTTCGAATTGCTCGCATAGAATAACTGACGAAGCCTGTTGTACGGCTCTTAAATTTAAACCTAGCAATTCCTATGTAGATAGGGAAAGTAGTGATCGAATCCACAGAGATTTATCAACTCTTAAATTAAAATCGTTAATCAGAAAAAGTTTTGGGGGTTTTTGGTATTTTGAAAATAACGTGATGAGAACAATTAAAATAAATATTTCATTATTAAGTAGTTGGTTTTAGAATCTCGATCAGTTCAGACAGATTCATATCCTTACAAAATAGATTAATCCCGATCAGATCAGACAGATTAATCTCTAATTTAATTAAACACCACTACCAACCAGCGTGTATAGGATGCTCAATCAAATTGCATTAAACAAATAAGACATCACCAACATTAAATTGTATATAACAATCAGCTTAATTATATACAATTAAAATTATATAATTCCGCTACTAATTTAATTAAGCAAAGAGTTGCAACTCAATTAAACTAGTAGATGCTACTTGAATCATTAATACAAGATTAATAATCCTAGCTATATAATCACATTCATTAACTAGATTGTCAATTCAATTAATTCACACAATTATATTGGTTAAAACAGGAATTATATAAATACTTAATTAATATATATATATATATATATAAGTGTATTAAATAAATACACACACACACATATATATATATATATATATATTTATAGAAAGAAAGATTGGATTTATATTAACTAAACAAATTAGGCTGTTCAACTGGCCATTTAAATAAATTAAACTAAAAGTATGGAGGCTCGGCCTTCCATAAAAAAAAAGAATTAAAGACATAAAAATATATTAAACTAGTTAGGAGGCTCGGCCTTCCATAATACAGAAAATAAAATACATAAAAGTAAATTAAACTAATAGGTGGCTCGGCCATCCATTTGCAATATTTAAAGTGCATAAAGTAAAATAAATAAAGACTAGGCGGGTAAACCGACCAAAATCCATTTAAATAAATCCGAATAGAAATTAAATACAAAGAAAATTATCTCATAATTCCATTTATTAATAACTTAACACATATCATTGCTAACAAAAGAAAATTACTCACAATACATAATTAATAAATATAAGATGAAATTTATAAACATTAGAAAGAAAATTTGAAAGATAAACTCCCCGTAAATATTGAAATTATCCGAAGAGAATTTCTTTACTAAATATTACAAAAAGCTTTGAAATATTATTCTAAAAAATCTGGAAAATATACTAATATGAAGACAATAATAAAAGAAATAAATTTCAAAAGAAATGGAGAAGATTGGAGCTAAATTGGTGTCTAAATCATAAAAATAAGCTTCCTATTTATAGCCACAAAAATTAGGGGCAAAATGGTCATTTTGCACCCCAAAATCTTGAAAGTTTAGTTGGTGGCCTAATTTTCCCAACTTCACCACATGTCGCGTCCTCATTGGTCCAAATTGCGGCTTCTAGAAGCACCACTTGTCACATTCTGATTGCGCCACTTGTCATCTTCTGATTGCGCCACGTGTCATCTTCTCATTGCGTCACGTCATCGAATAATATAGATTTTTTTTTTCTCATAATAAACTAAGGTACACAGAAAAACTTACAAACAAAGAAATAGAAGGGAAACGTGAAATATATCCATTAAATAACATAATTAACCGATTTTCAAACAAAATATAGTTATTAAATAACATAAAAATCAGTTAATTTATGAGTACATCAAATTCCCCCACACTATCCCTTTGCTTGCGCTCAAGCAAAATATAAACACAAAATATACAAGTATAAATAACTTAAACAAAAGTAATAAGGTAACAAAGTGTTATATAAATTTCAATACAACTTTCACAATTAACCCCTTTTTATTTAAAAAAAACAATTGTGCTTTTGTGTTTGAATATCATTTACAAGTTTAACATTAACATTCAAAGTTAACAAAATGTGACCGTGAAAAACATAAAACCCTGAATAATTTTTTTATATTTTTTAAATATTCTATCAATATAATGAAAGGATAATAACAAAGTCACTATGTAAATAAAAATACATTCTTAGTTTCTCAACACAACTTATAAACTTTTAAACTCACATACTCTCCACTAATGATGAAAAATTTTGGTCGATCTGGGTCAAATAGGACTTTTAAGCTTGTAATGTTAAACTCGGGATTTGGCTATAAACGAAGGATAGGAATATACAAAATATATCAAGAGTTTAAATTGAGAATGAATTACCATCTCTTGATGAAAACCTTAGCCATGATATCTTTCATTTCTCTTTTTTTTTCTTTTTTTTTCTTTCTCTTCTTTTTGTCTCTTTTTTTTTTTTTGACAATATCTCATAATCCTTTATCAACAGTGTTCATAACTTTTCGATACAGATTAACACATGTTTAATACATTTTCAATAAAGTATCTAGATAGAAAAGTAATAAACGAGGCTATTTATCAAAGAAATTAAATGGTAATGAAACCATTCATACATGTTGGCTCAAAGTAGGATCGAGGGATATATATAAGTATGGTTCATTCAGAAAGGCTCAAACTATCAAAGAAGGCCTTATGTCATCCCCAAATCAACCAAGATCTTAATTAAATTTCGTCTCAAGCATGTGAAAGAACAAGTTCTAGTGTGTAGAGAGTCACCTTAAATGTACTAAAACACATAGTAAACATACATTATCATCAAATCACAATGCTAATGTTTTTAACTCTGGGTTTTATAACATAAAAGATTTAGCCACATTAGTTAAATAAGAATGTTTTTGTCAAATTGTTAAGATATTCAATTGATTTATGAAAATTTATTTTTTACAGAAAGATGTACAATTATAAAAGGATTGAAAAAATTAACACAAAATTACCTAACATCTTAAAAAGTTATAATACATACATGATTTATTCAACAAAACAAGTTATTAAAAACAATGTTTTTAAAGGTATGGATCAAGAATCAAATGAGATTAATCACTTGACTCTTTACTCAAACCACCCCCCACACTTGGGAATTACATTGTCCTGAATGTAAAAATACACAAAGTTTTAAAAACGACATTATTCCACAGCTTTTAATAAAAAAGAAAATAACGCACATTTATTTAAAAAGAAAAACTTACAACCTTAACTCTAAATCCATTGAATCTTTTTTTTGCTTGTTACCGGAAATTGACCAATTAATTGGAGGTACTTCTGGATCTGTCTCTGGTACAAAAGTTACTAATTCATCCAATAGCTCCTTGGTTGTGGGTGCAGATACAATTATTCTTCTTGCTACTGGAGATAAAAGCTTATGTGTAACAGCTATGTCAAGAAATGCTAACAAACCATCAAAGTAGTGATCAACATTTAAAAGACCAATTGGTTTAGTGTGCAGTTTCATGTTAAACCAGAATGTTAAATTGAACAAGAATTCTAATACCTCATATCCTCCTGGTATGACTATGAAAGCATCACGGTTATGCAACATGAGTGTCATGCGTTCATAAAATGATTTTGTTTGTACCTCATGTCCAATTGTTTTGCCATATATTTGTTTCAGAGGAGTGGGAATTACACCTACCGCGAGAACTTTGTTTGGCTGATTTGTTTCAATCTGAACAAGTGTTTGGTATGACTAGTGTGCTTCAGCAACCTCTCCAATTAATCCAGCATTTCCTCCTCCATATACTAGACCGATCTTTCGATGAGCTAGTACTCTTCCCAATTGGATAGCAGCAGTTAGATGCGAAACAGTAGTACCCACGGTCGTTCCTCCAAACACTGCGATGTTTGTTAGACTTCTGATTGATGAACCTTCCATAGTAACGACTTCAAAAGTGATTCTGTTACACACTCAAAAAGAAAACAAACAAATAAAACATATCAAGGAAGAAACAAATATAAACAAGTAGTTGTGATTGTGGCTCACATCTTCCTCTGGTTTTATGTCCAGTAACGGTTTCAAACACCTTCTATGAGTCGGGGGTATGCTGCACATCCAGCTTTCTTAAAAACTGGCAAACGGGATTTTTTAAATTCAGATACCGAAGAGTGTATCAGAGTTATTCAATTTTGAATTGTTTCCATAACCCGAGAATTTCTATTTGAACGTATCCACTATAATGCAAATCAAGAGTCAGTTTGATATCATCTAATGACTCTTTACTCAGTCCATTCTTAATGAAAGCAATTTTGTCTTCCCGATTATCGGATAAATACTCAAGTGAACGACAACTGGTATCACAGTTCCATCTAGCACATTTATAACAGACTCTCATTCTTTTACCTCTCCGTTTATTTGCATAACTACTTTTCCCCAACCCAGGTGGACGTTTGGGAAAAGCTGGATGTTCACCACTAATTTGGACTTTAGCTTCAATTATCCACCTAATATCCTCAGGCATTCCAATTGATACTAGTAATTTCATACGCTCCAATCTCATCAGATAGATTTTTCTCAAATAATTAATAGAGAGCAATGGATAATATCTTCTTATTTTCATTATTGAATCATCCATTATGTAACAAAGAGATAGAAAGAAAGAAGGGATGGAAATACAAACTAAAATGTAAAAGGAAAGAAATACCTTGCAGATGGAATTTACTTTTGAAAGGAAATTAGCAGAAATCATTTGGTGATTCTTTCAACAATTAAGCAGGCTATTTAAAGTCGTGTTTAATCACTGTTGGACATTTAATTAACTTGAATACGCCATCTTTCAGTATCTGAGAAGACGCGTATTCAACAATTTCTGCTAGGCCTGCAAGCTAAAAAGTGAAAAAGAAAAATCAAACAATTCAAAAGTATTTAAGAAAGCGATGGGTTGCCTCCCACACAGCGCCCTTGTTTAACGTTTTAGACTCAACGAGCACAGATTTCAATTCCTTTCTGGTGGTGGGTCTTCAAAAGCAATGGAATCGATAATTTGCCCTCATTTGAAGACTTTTTACCTCCACTGACCCGTGATTAAAGATATTAATGATAACAAATGGGTCAATCCACCCTTGACTTTAGCTTTCCTGAAAACAGTCTCAGACGAGAATTATAGAGTAGAACCTTATCACCAATATTGAAATTTTTCCTTGAAATATTTTTGTCATGGTAATATTTCATATTTTCTTTTGCAGTCCAAGAATTAACATAGGCATCATTTCTAATCTCTTCTAATTCTTGAATTTTCATTTTTTGATTAGATTGTGCATCATCAAGATTAAGATGACATTGTTTAATGACCTAAAATTCCTTATGTTCTAATTCCACAGGTAGATGACAAGCTTTACCATAAACCAACCTAAATGGTGACATACCAATAGGGGTTTTGAATGTAGTTCTATATGCCCAAAGAGCATCTCCCAATCTAAGACTCCAGTCTTTCCTATTAGGATTTACTACTTTAGCTAGAATAGACTTAATTTCCCTGTTAGAGATTTCAGCAAGTCCATTTGTTTGAGGATGATAGGCAGTAGAAACTTTATGAGAAACGTGATATTTTTTAAACAGAGTTTCTACTACCTTTTTGCAAAAATGCGTACATCTGTCACTGATGATGGCCTTTGGTATTCCAAATCTATGGAATATATTCCTTGATAAATGTCACAACTGCTTTAGAATCATTTATTCGAGTGGCCTTAGCTTCAATCCATTTGGATGCATAATCCACTGCAAGTAAGATGTAAGTATTTACAAAAGATGAAGGAAAAGGTTCCATGAAATCAATGCCCCATACATCAAAAAGTTCACAAACTAATATAGTCTTCAAAGGCATTTCATCTTTCTTGGATATATTACCAACTCTTTGACATTCATTGCAAGATTTAACAAAGTAATATGCATCTTTGTTAAGAGTAGGCCAATAAAATCCACTTTCCAGAATTTTTCTAGCTGTTCGTTTTGGTCCAAAATGACCTCCACATTCAAAAGTATGACAAAAATTCAATATGGATTGAATTTCATTATTTGGAACACATCTGCGTATGACATTGTCTGCACAGCTTTTGAATAGGTAGGGATCATCCCAAAGGTAATGTTTTGAGTCATTTCTAATTTTATCCCGATCAGCTCAAACAGATTCCTATCCTTACAAAATAGATTAATCTCGATCAACTCAGACAGATTAATCTCTAATTTAATTAAACACCACTACCAACCAGCGTGTATAGGATGCTCAATCAAATTGCATTAAACAAATAAGGCATCACTAACATTAAATTGTATATATAACAATCAGCTTAATTATATACAATTTAAAGTATATAATTCCGCTACTAATTTAATTAAGTCAAGAGCTGCAACTCAATGAAATTAGTAGATGCTACTTGAATCATTAATACCAGATTAATAATCCTAGCTATATAATCACATTAATTAACTAGATTGTCAATCCAATTAATTCACACAATTATATTGGTTAAAACAGGAATTATATGAATACTTAATTAATATATATATATATAATTATATTAAATAAATACACATATATATATATATAGAAAGAAAGATTGGATTTATATTAACTAAAGAAAATAAGGCGGTTCAACCGGCCATTTAAATAAATTAAACTAAAAGTATGGAGACTTGGCCTTCCATAAAAAAAAGAACTTAAAGACATAAAAATATATTAAACTAGTTAGGAGGCTCGGTCTTCCATAATACAGAAAATAAAATACATAAAAGTAAATTAAACTAATAGGTGGCTCGGTCATCCATTTGCGATATTTAAAGTGCATAAACAAAATAAATAAAGACTAGGCGGGTAAACCGACCATAAGTCCAGTTAAATAAATCCAAATAGAAATTAAGTACAAAGAAAATTATCTCATAATCTCATTTATTAATAACTTAACACATATCCTTGCTAACAAAAGAAAATTTCTCACAATACATAGTTAATAAATATAAGATGAAATTTATAAACATTAGAAAGAAAATTTGAAAGATAAACTCCCCAAAAATATTGAAATTATCCGGACATAATTTCTTTACTAAATATTACAAAAAGCCTTGAAATGTTATTCTAAAAGATCTGGAAAATATACTAAGATGAAGACAATAATAAAAGAAATAAATTGTAAAAGAAATGGAGAAAATTGGAGCTAAATTGGTGTCTAAATCATAAAATAAGCTCCCTATTTATAGCCACAAAAATCAGGGGCAAAATGGTCATTTTGCACCCCAAAGTCTTGAAAATTTAGTTGGTGGCCTAATTTCCCGAACTTCGCCACATGTTGCGTCCTCATTGGTCCAAATTGCAGCTTCTAGAAGCACCACTTGTCACCTTCTGATTGCGTCACTTGTCATCTTCTGATTGCGCCACGTGTCATCTTCTCATTGCGCCACGTCATCGGATGATATAGAAATTTTTTTTTTTCAAACTTCTCCAACATTTCTTCTTCTTCGTTTTTTCTCCATAATGAACTAAAATACACTAAAAAACTTACAAACAAAGAAATAGAGGGGAAACGTGAAATATATCCATTAAATAACATAATTAAACCGATTTTTAAACAAAATATAGTTATTAAATAACATAAAAATCAGTTAATTTATGAGTACATCAATTTCCTTTTTTTTTTTCTTTGTTAACCAAATTTCAAGCCTAACATTACGTGCCTCAAGTCCAATTGGACTTAAGTCGATCTTATTTTTTCCATTAGTGGAGAGATGTGTGAGATTACAAGGCTATGGTAGTGTATATATTACTTTTTCATATGACTGTGATGTGTTTGAAGTTGATAGTGGCTTGATTGAATTTGTTATTGTTACTTGTGTATGATTTTTAAACTTTAAAATGGATTTTGATTAGTTTTCCAAATTTTTGGTCATGTCAAGGATGGTTAACTATTTACAATGAATCCTTAGTGATAATCTATCACACATGCACGATTTCTTTAAAAGTAGAGTTGATGGATGACTTTGAGGATTATTGGAGAGAATTTGGTGCAAATAAATTCAGATTATTTGACTTGTTTCTTGAGAAATTGAATTGTTATTCTATTTCTTTAATTTGTAAATTTCCTTTAGGGCAAGCTGAAAAACCTAAGAGGGGGGTGAATTAGGTTTTAACCGATTTTTTCTTTATAAATTAAACAAGCTTTCTAAGATAACAAATATCAAACACTTGGTGTTCAACCAAAGTATGAAATGATGAGTTCAAGAAAAGAAGCAATGAACACAAAGATTTATAGTGGTTCGGTTTATCCAACAAAACCTAATCCACTACCTTGAGCTATCTACTCAAGGATTTCACAAAACCTTTCACTAATATAGTAAGAGAGAATACAATAGAGGCTCACCCAATTCCCTTAGGGTTTTACAACACAAACCTCTTAACCAACCAAGGTTCACTCAACACTTTGAGTTTTACAATATAACATTGTCTACACACCTATCTCTATTACAACAATTAATGAAAAAGAAGCTCTTAACACAAACACAGTTTTCTATGGTTCAAGGCTCACTCTAACCATTAGACTTTTAAGCTCAATGCAACCTTGAACAAATCAATCAAGATATGAATAAGAAGAGTTTGATATATGAAATCACCTTAATGTGAAGATATATCAATGTAAAGCATAAATACCTTTTTGAGTAATGTTTTCTTGTAAGTTGCTCAAGAACCCCAATGATTTTGTATAAATCTCACTTTGATGAATTTCACAATATGAATGTTAAGATTTGGTTTCAAAATAATCTCCAGAGGTTCTATGAAGTGTTAGGATCAGATTTTTGCTCAAAAGTGATTAGTTCGAGTTGTTTAAACGATTGGGTATTTATAAGTATGCACCAACGGCCATAAAAATGGTTGTTTGAATCCCACTCAGGAGAAGTGCGGTCGACCGCAAATCAGGAGGGTCGTCCGCACCATCATCCGCAAATGTTCCAGAGAACTCTGGACAGCCTGCGGACGATGAGCTCAGAAGTCCGGTCGACCGCTCCATCATCCGCAAGTGTTCCAGAGAACTCTGGACAGCCTGCGGACGATACTCTGAGAAGTCTGGTCGACCGCATGATTTGTGGTCGTCCACACTTTTGTCAGGTCGACCACAAATGCATTAAAACTATGCAGAACAAGTTCCCAAACAACTCTAAGAGTTTGCAAACTATATTTTATGAATTTTGAAGTATGTGCATGTATTTTGAAAATCATTTCAAATACCCAACTCATTTTATCTAAATGAAATGCATTTTGAAAATCATTTCACTTTTATTGAGCAACCTATGGAACTCATTACTCAAAGGGATAGACCTAGAGATAACCAAAGATAAATAAAGAATTAAAGCTAAACCTCTAGATCCTATCTAATCCAGAAACGCTTATCTTCAAGGCTTGACATCAAAAGCTCTTTTCTGAAGATTTGAAACTTTGATCTTGCAAGGATTAGAAGAATCCTAAGAGATCATCACTAATACAATAAAGCCATTAGTCCTTATCAATGTTTGTCATTTAATCAAAATTAAGATATTTAAAAGCTTAAGGCTTTCACAAGCAAATGTAGAGTGTGGGGGAATTTGATTGAACCATAATTAGCTTAGTTTTTAAGTATTATTGTGTTATTTATTGAGTTTAAATCTAGCTAATTATGTGCTTTTGTACTTTAAATGATTCTTTACACTTATACTTTGTTTTCAAATCTTTTGAAGGTTTTAAAAGATGTCTAAATGGAATTGGGAGAAGTTGAAAGCTTGAAGATTAATGTTTACATAAAAATAGAAGTGGACACGTAGGACAACAAGTGGATGAGCCATCCTATCTCCCACGCGTCCACTCTCAGAAGTTTGCCAGATCAAACGTCCAAGTAGACGTTTTTTCCTGCATGCGTCCACTCTCCGAATTGACATTTTTGAGTTATTTTTAAGTAGTTTCTAATTAGGACTCTTATGTAATTATCTCTAGGACCTTTCTAACTACTTATAGGGTTTATTAGCTTAGTTTTAGAGGTATCAAACAACTTAGAAGAGATAAAACTCTATACAAGGGAAAAACCGGAATTCTCAAAATACACCTTACAATATATGGGATCTTCAA
>SRSM01000007.1:0-168135 GCA_019593545.1 Apocynum venetum | reverse complement strand
GTTAATGAAGTAGATGCATCATCATCATCTACACAAATTGAGGAAAGATTAGATCATCTTACCAATTGAGTTGGTCAATTAGTTGGGAAAACAATCAATGCACCGGTGTAAAGCATGTGGAATTTGTTTAGGTAATGACCATCCTACAGATTCTTGTCCTAGACTATTTCAAGAGGAACAAGCCAATGCCATGGGTAATTTTCAGAACCAACCTCAGAGAAGACACAATCCATTCTCCAACACATACAATGAAGAGTGGAGAAACCATCCAAACTTTAGATGGAGTAACCAAGGGGTTATAATAGCCACTAATGAACCACCAGGTTTTGTTCCTAATCAACACCAAAATCCTCCTCAACCTTCTCAGAACCACAACAGAGTATGTCTTTAGAAGATATGGTAAAATCTCTAGCCTCAAATTCTATATCTTTTCACAGAGGATACCATGTCCTTCCAAAAAGATACAAAGTCCACCAGCATTCACAACAACTTGGAGAATCAGGTAGGACAAATGGCTTCTGAGTTAGGTCAATTGAAAACATAGCTTTTCAATAAACTTCCATCACAACCACTCAATCCCAGAGAAGAACTAGTGCGCCGTAACATTAAGAAGTGGGTAAAGTGTTGAAGAATCCAAGAGACCAGAGGAAAATAAAGGCCGAAAGAAAGTACCTATTTCAAGCCCCGCATCTTCCGACAAAGTTCCTCAGATAGGAGAATCTTTTCTTCTATTCCCAAGGTAAGCTCTTCTTTCCCTAATAGGTTAACTAAGAACAAGAAGATAGAGGAAAAAGAATGTTCTGGAGATCTTCAAAAAGTTGAAGTCAACATTCCTCTTTTAGACGCAATAAGACAGATTCCTCATTATGCTAAGTTCCTAAAAGAACTTGTACCAACAAGACGAAACTTAAAGGTGACGAGAGAATCAGTGTGGGGGAATGTGTGTCTGCTGTTCTCCAAACAGAAACTTCCTCCAAAGAAGACAGTATGTCGCTATTATCCCCTTGTACAATAAGTGATAAGGTAGTCTCAGGTTGCATGCTAGATTTATGCGCATCTATTAATGTCATTGCTTATACCAATCTATAACTCTTTAAATTTGGGACCAATGAAGGCCTACTAGAATTGTTATTCAGTTAGCTAATAGGTCTGTGGCTTATCCGAAAGGAGTAAAGAAGATGTGTACTGGGTTAGGTAAATGACTTAGTATTCCCTGCAGATTTCTACATTCTGAAAACTAAAGGATAGCCAAAAAATACTTGTTCATCACAGTCACCTATTCTGTTAGGTAGACCATTCTAAAAACTGCTAGAACTAAGATTGTATTAATTAATGTACTTTATCAATGGAATTTGATGGTGATAAAAATTTCTTTTAACATATTTGATGCCATGAAATACCCTTCTGATGAATGTTCTACAGTTTCTGTTGTGGATATTAGATCCACTTATTGAAGATATTTTTATTTGAGCTACACTGAAATGATGCAATCCATTATGAACTTGAGCATAGATGAAAATGTTCTTGACACTTTATCTCTAGAATGTGACAATGAACTCAAACAAGCTGTCAAGGATTTATCTTTTGTCCTATTAGTAATTCTAAAATGTGCATTACCGAGCTAACATGATAAAATCTTACCATTTGTTGTTTGTCCCCCGTCACTTGAGCTTAAAGCTTTACCTTCATCTTTGAAATATGGGCATTTGAGTGAAGGTAATGCTTTACCTGTTATTATTGCTAACAATCTCTCATATTCCCAAGAAGAGATGTTAGTGTTCTGTGCTTAGGGACAATAAGACTGCCATCGGCTGGAATTAGCCGACATTAAAGGTATTAGCCCATCAACATGCATGCACCGTATATTGTTAGAAGATGGAGCTAAGCCAACCAGAGAGTCACAAAAGAGACTAAACTTCCTATGATGGAAGTAGTAAAAGCTGAAATTCTAAAACTTCTTGATGCTGGTGTCATCTATCCCATCACAGATTCACATTGGGTAAGTCCTGTACATGTGGTTCCAAAGAAAGTGGAATAACTATTGTGGAAAACTCTGAAGGTGAGAAAATTTCTACTAGAGTGCAAAACAGTTGGAGAGTCTGTATAGATTACAGGAAACTTAATGCATCAACTATGAAAGATCATTTTTCCCCTTCCTTTCATGGATCAAATGTTAGAACATCTATCTGGTCGTTCTCATTTGTTTCCTTGATGGTTATATGGTTTTTCAGATTGCTATTGCCCCATAAGACCAAGGTAAGACAACTTTTACATGCCCATTCGGTACTTATGCTTATAAAGAATGTCTTTGGTTTATGCAATACACCTGCTACTTTTCAAAGATGCATGATGTCCTTATTTTCTGATTTTTTCACGAATATCATTGAAATTTTCATGGATGATTTTATTGTCTATGGAAATTCATTTGATTTATGTTTAGAAAATTTGGAACTTGTGCTTAAACGGTGTGTTGAAACTAACCTTGTTCTCAATTATGAGAAGTGTCATTTTATGGTAGAACAAGGAATCGTTTTATGGCACGTAGTTTCACCAAAAAGACTGGCTGTTGACAAAGCCAAGATTGATGTGATTAAGTCTATTCTTATCCTTCTACGGTAAGAGAGGTAAGATCTTTCTTAGGCCATGCTGGATTCTATAGAAGATTTATTAAGGATTTCTCTAAAACTGTTCAACCTTTATGCAAGCTATTACAAAAAGAACATAAATTCAATTTTGATGAAGGTTGTAAACATGCATTTAAACTGTTAAAAGAGAAATTGATTTCATCACCTATCATTCAACCCCCTAATTGGAATTTTCCTTTTGAAATAATGTATGATGCTAGTGACAAAGCGGTTGGAGCTGTTCTAGGTCAAAAAATAGATAAAGTTCCTCATGTGATATATTATGCATCTCTAGTTCTACCTCTAATTGAGTAATGGTTTCTAAGGTTGCTCTATGAACTTAAAACGTTATTTCAAAATGTTTTTAATATGTTAAAATATGTTTTGGTATTTCGAAAACCATGCATCATGATTTCAAACTTAAATGGTTCATAAACTCTGTTGGATTGATACAATAACTTATATGGTTGATTGAAATCATCATTTGTGTGTTAGAGTATTTTTGATACACAAATGAACATGTTTCAGTCGACCTAAAGTGGTCCAGGTATCGTCCATAAGTTAGTTTATCTTGTGGATGCATGTGCTGTCAAATTTGTTCATCTGTCATCCTGTGGACGACCATAAGGTCGACCGCAGGTGAAGTCCGGTTGACCAGAGGATGAAAAATCATCATCCGGAGGTTATCCAGTGAGCTTGCGGATGATGGTGCTGACGATCAGTCTGATATGCGGTCGACCGCACTTCCTGAGTGGGTTTCCAACAGCTTCATTTTTACCTTTGGGAACAAACCTTTAAATACAAAACCTTTGGAATTCTTTCTAAGAAGATTTTTTGAGCAAAAACATTGTATATCTTGATCCTATAACATCTTAGAAACATTCCAAAACCCTTTCTAAACATCATCTTGTTAAAATCATTAAAGAAGGGTTTTACATTCAAAGGTGAATTTTGAGCAATCTTGACAAGCCATTACTCAAAGAGGTGATTGTGATTCAAATTGATATATCTTCACATTAAGGTGATATCTATCAAACTCTCTATCTTTTATTATTGATTGTAATTGTATCAAGGTTGCAAGTAGCATAAAACCCTAAGTGTTAGGGTGAGCCTTGTGTAGGTTGTTTTGTATTCAAGGTTTGTTTGTAAAACCTTTGGGTGAACCTTGAATTGAATTGCATTGTTAGGATTCACTAAGAGAGTGGTGGGATTATTGTATAATCAAGGTTGTGTTGTAAAACTCAAGGGTTGAGTGAGCCTTGATTGGTTTGAGAGGTTATTTGTAAAACCCTAAGGTGAATTGGGTGAGCCTCTTTTGTAATCTCATTTATTTGATTAGTGAAGGGATTTGATAAATCCTTGAATAGATAACTCAAGGTAGTGGATTAGGTTTGTTGGATAAACCGAACCACTATAAATCATTGTGTTCAATGCTCTAATTTCTGCATTTTACACATTATTTCTCACACAACTAGCACATCAAGTGTTTGATATTTGTTGTCAAAGAGGTGTTTTATTGAATTAGGTTGAAAAATCGGATAAAAACCTAATTCATCCCCCTCTTAGGTTTTTCAAGATTGATTCTGAAAAGGTGGTGGTGGGTTTGATGGCTGAAAAGAGAGAATACCAGGTGGATGTTGATTCTTGAAGTTATTTTGTCTAGTCCATTGATTTCCCCACCTAAAGTTTGGATGATCTTTCCATTCTTCATTATAGGTATTGGAGTAAGGGTTATATCTCCTCTGCTTATTTGGAAGTTTCCCACAACATTAACTTGTTTAGCTTCAAAGGGAATGGGACTACTGTTTGTAAGGTGTTCACACTTGAACAAAAATCCACACATCTTAACTTGTAAATTCATTCCTTCCCCATCATCTACCCAACTATGTTAGTGAGATTTTTAACTGTAATTCAAGGTTGGAAAAACTTACCTCATTTACCTTTCTGGAGACTTCATTCCTTGTATTGAATAATTAAGTGTTATTTTTCATATTGACAATCAAGTCTCTAGCTTCTTCGAGAGATTGATCCATGAAATATCTTTCACTTGATGCATCAACTGTTGTCCTGTCAGTAAGAACCATACATTCGTAGAAATACCAGATTAGTAAATGATAAGGAATATGGTGATTAGGACAACTAGTAATAAATATTTTAAACCTTTCCCATAGTTGTACAATGATCCCCCAAAACCATGGCATATCCAACTAATTTATTTCATAATGTTAGAGATTTTAGATGCAAGAAAATATTTTTTTAGAAAAATCTTTTCCATATCAGTCCATTCAGTTATTCATCCAGAAGGTAACTCGTAAAGCCAATCTTTAGCATTACCTTGCAAACTAAGTGTGAAAGCTTGTAATTTAATAATCTCATTAGTAACATCAGATGGTTTCAGATTAGTGCAATGTGTATGAAATTTCTAAAGAAATCTATATGGGTTATCACCAGGTATACCATGAAAAGTGGAGATATTTTGCACAAAATCAGTGTCGAGCTTAAAATTTTCATTGACTTTCGGGAAAATAATGCAAAGTGGTTGATTGCTAATAATAGGTGCAACTAATTCACAACATTGTTATTATTATTATTATTATTCGCCATGATGAAAGAAAGGTTATGAACAATATCACTGATTTCTCCCTATAGATTAGATTGATTAATAATCTATAAATTTATGTCTCCTTTGTTGTTTTATGCTAGGTTTGAGGATTCTAAATTCTCTAAGTTTTCACCAAGATTCTTTTCACTATGAAGGAGCATAAAAGTTTCAAACCTTTACTCTATCACCAAAGGAAAAAACCTGAAAATAAAAACAAAGAAAAAGGATCAGATAACGTAATCTTAGAATTTTAAACAAATTCTCCAGCAACGGTGCCAAAATTTGACAAACGTGTTGTTACGCTATCAAATTAAATATCAAACTTAAATAACTTATTCAGTTAGGGCAAGTAAGGGTAGAACATACAAAAACTTGTAAATTTTTTTGATTAAGTAAACTAATTAAGGTTTTGGGGAAATAATTTGATTTTTTATCTAAAATGGTTAAAACTTTTAAAACAAGTAATTCACAAAACAACTAGAAATCAATGGATAAAAAGACGCTAGCATTGACTTTGTATTTCAGTTTCATTTACTTAGAATCAATCATCGATAATCATATATTTGAGTAATGACTTAGAATTCCGCTTAGCGCCACAAATTTTGATTCCTATAAAATTAGATTAATCCCTGAGAAACACAACAAATTAACCCTAAACTTAATTAAACTAAATTTTCGAATTGCTCGCATAGAATAACTGACGAAGCCTGTTGTACGGCTCTTAAATTTAAACCTAGCAATTCCTATGTAGATAGGGAAAGTAGTGATCGAATCCACAGAGATTTATCAACTCTTAAATTAAAATCGTTAATCAGAAAAAGTTTTGGGGGTTTTTGGTATTTTGAAAATAACGTGATGAGAACAATTAAAATAAATATTTCATTATTAAGTAGTTGGTTTTAGAATCTCGATCAGTTCAGACAGATTCATATCCTTACAAAATAGATTAATCCCGATCAGATCAGACAGATTAATCTCTAATTTAATTAAACACCACTACCAACCAGCGTGTATAGGATGCTCAATCAAATTGCATTAAACAAATAAGACATCACCAACATTAAATTGTATATAACAATCAGCTTAATTATATACAATTAAAATTATATAATTCCGCTACTAATTTAATTAAGCAAAGAGTTGCAACTCAATTAAACTAGTAGATGCTACTTGAATCATTAATACAAGATTAATAATCCTAGCTATATAATCACATTCATTAACTAGATTGTCAATTCAATTAATTCACACAATTATATTGGTTAAAACAGGAATTATATAAATACTTAATTAATATATATATATATATATAAGTGTATTAAATAAATACACACACACACATATATATATATATATATATATTTATAGAAAGAAAGATTGGATTTATATTAACTAAACAAATTAGGCTGTTCAACTGGCCATTTAAATAAATTAAACTAAAAGTATGGAGGCTCGGCCTTCCATAAAAAAAAAGAATTAAAGACATAAAAATATATTAAACTAGTTAGGAGGCTCGGCCTTCCATAATACAGAAAATAAAATACATAAAGTAAATTAAACTAATAGGTGGCTCGGCCATCCATTTGCAATATTTAAAGTGCATAAAGTAAAATAAATAAAGACTAGGCGGGTAAACCGACCAAAATCCATTTAAATAAATCCGAATAGAAATTAAATACAAAGAAAATTATCTCATAATTCCATTTATTAATAACTTAACACATATCATTGCTAACAAAAGAAAATTACTCACAATACATAATTAATAAATATAAGATGAAATTTATAAACATTAGAAAGAAAATTTGAAAGATAAACTCCCCGTAAATATTGAAATTATCCGAAGAGAATTTCTTTACTAAATATTACAAAAAGCTTTGAAATATTATTCTAAAAAATCTGGAAAATATACTAATATGAAGACAATAATAAAAGAAATAAATTTCAAAAGAAATGGAGAAGATTGGAGCTAAATTGGTGTCTAAATCATAAAAATAAGCTTCCTATTTATAGCCACAAAAATTAGGGGCAAAATGGTCATTTTGCACCCCAAAATCTTGAAAGTTTAGTTGGTGGCCTAATTTTCCCAACTTCACCACATGTCGCGTCCTCATTGGTCCAAATTGCGGCTTCTAGAAGCACCACTTGTCACATTCTGATTGCGCCACTTGTCATCTTCTGATTGCGCCACGTGTCATCTTCTCATTGCGTCACGTCATCGAATAATATAGATTTTTTTTTTCTCATAATAAACTAAGGTACACAGAAAAACTTACAAACAAAGAAATAGAAGGGAAACGTGAAATATATCCATTAAATAACATAATTAACCGATTTTCAAACAAAATATAGTTATTAAATAACATAAAAATCAGTTAATTTATGAGTACATCAAATTCCCCCACACTATCCCTTTGCTTGCGCTCAAGCAAAATATAAACACAAAATATACAAGTATAAATAACTTAAACAAAAGTAATAAGGTAACAAAGTGTTATATAAATTTCAATACAACTTTCACAATTAACCCCTTTTTATTTAAAAAAAACAATTGTGCTTTTGTGTTTGAATATCATTTACAAGTTTAACATTAACATTCAAAGTTAACAAAATGTGACCGTGAAAAACATAAAACCCTGAATAATTTTTTTATATTTTTAAACATTCTATCAATATAATGAAAGGATAATAACAAAGTCACTATGTAAATAAAAATACATTCTTAGTTTCTCAACACAACTTATAAACTTTTAAACTCACACACTCTCCACTAATGATGAAAAATTTTGGTCGATCTGGGTCAAATAGGACTTTTAAGCTTGTAATGTTAAACTCGGGATTTGGCTATAAACGAAGGATAGGAATATACAAAATATATCAAGAGTTTAAATTGAGAATGAATTACCATCTCTTGATGAAAACCTTAGCCATGATATCTTTCATTTCTCTTTTTTTTTCTTTTTTTTTCTTTCTCTTCTTTTTGTCTCTTTTTTTTTTTTGACAATATCTCATAATCCTTTATCAACAGTGTTCATAACTTTTCGATACAGATTAACACATGTTTAATACATTTTCAATAAAGTATCTAGATAGAAAAGTAATAAACGAGGCTATTTATCAAAGAAATTAAATGGTAATGAAACCATTCATACATGTTGGCTCAAAGTAGGATCGAGGGATATATATAAGTATGGTTCATTCAGAAAGGCTCAAACTATCAAAGAAGGCCTTATGTCATCCCCAAATCAACCAAGATCTTAATTAAATTTCGTCTCAAGCATGTGAAAGAACAAGTTCTAGTGTGTAGAGAGTCACCTTAAATGTACTAAAACACATAGTAAACATACATTATCATCAAATCACAATGCTAATGTTTTTAACTCTGGGTTTTATAACATAAAAGATTTAGCCACATTAGTTAAATAAGAATGTTTTTGTCAAATTGTTAAGATATTCAATTGATTTATGAAAATTTATTTTTTACAGAAAGATGTACAATTATAAAAGGATTGAAAAAATTAACACAAAATTACCTAACATCTTAAAAAGTTATAATACATGCATGATTTATTCAACAAAACAAGTTATTAAAAACAATGTTTTTAAAGGTATGGATCAAGAATCAAATGAGATTAATCACTTGACTCTTTACTCAAACCACCCCCCACACTTGGGAATTACATTGTCCTGAATGTAAAAATACACAAAGTTTTAAAAACAACATTATTCCACAGCTTTTAATAAAAAAGAAAATAACGCACATTTATTTAAAAAGAAAAACTTACAACCTTAACTCTAAATCCATTGAATCTTTTTTTTGCTTGTTACCGGAAATTGACCAATTAATTGGAGGTACTTCTGGATCTGTCTCTGGTACAAAAGTTACTAATTCATCCAATAGCTCCTTGGTTGTGGGTGCAGATACAATTATTCTTCTTGCTACTGGAGATAGAAGCTTATGTGTAACAGCTATGTCAAGAAATGCTAACAAACCATCAAAGTAGTGATCAACATTTAAAAGACCAATTGGTTTAGTGTGCAGTTTCATGTTAAACCAGAATGTTAAATTGAACAAGAATTCTAATACCTCATATCCTCCTGGTATGACTATGAAAGCATCACGGTTATGCAACATGAGTGTCATGCGTTCATAAAATGATTTTGTTTGTACCTCATGTCCAATTGTTTTGCCATATATTTGTTTCAGAGGAGTGGGAATTACACCTACCGCGAGAACTTTGTTTGGCTGATTTGTTTCAATCTGAACAAGTGTTTGGTATGACTAGTGTGCTTCAGCAACCTCTCCAATTAATCCAGCATTTCCTCCTCCATATACTAGACCGATCTTTCGATGAGCTAGTACTCTTCCCAATTGGATAGCAGCAGTTAGATGCGAAACAGTAGTACCCACGGTCGTTCCTCCAAACACTGCGATGTTTGTTAGACTTCTGATTGATGAACCTTCCATAGTAACGACTTCAAAAGTGATTCTGTTACACACTCAAAAAGAAAACAAACAAATAAAACATATCAAGGAAGAAACAAATATAAACAAGTAGTTGTGATTGTGGCTCACATCTTCCTCTGGTTTTATGTCCAGTAACGGTTTCAAACACCTTCTATGAGTCGGGGGTATGCTGCACATCCAACTTTCTTAAAAACTGGCAAACGGGATTTTTTAAATTCAGATACCGAAGAGTGTATCAGAGTTATTCAATTTTGAATTGTTTCCATAACCCGACGAATTTCTATTTGAACGTATCCACTATAATGCAAATCAAGAGTCAGTTTGATATCATCTAATGACTCTTTACTCAGTCCATTCTTAATGAAAGCAATTTTGTCTTCCCGATTATCGGATAAATACTCAAGTGAACGACAACTGGTATCACAGTTCCATCTAGCACATTTATAACAGACTCTCATTCTTTTACCTCTCCGTTTATTTGCATAACTACTTTTCCCCAACCCAGGTGGACGTTTGGGAAAAGCTGGATGTTCACCACTAATTTGGACTTTAGCTTCAATTATCCACCTAATATCCTCAGGCATTCCAATTGATACTAGTAATTTCATACGCTCCAATCTCATCAGATAGATTTTTCTCAAATAATTAATAGAGAGCAATGGATAATATCTTCTTATTTTCATTATTGAATCATCCATTATGTAACAAAGAGATAGAAAGAAAGAAGGGATGGAAAGACAAACTAAAATGTAAAAAGGAAAGAAATACCTTGCAGATGGAATTTACTTTTGAAAGGAAATTAGCAGAAATCATTTGGTGATTCTTTCAACAATTAAGCAGGCTATTTAAAGTCGTGTTTAATCACTGTTGGACATTTAATTAACTTGAATACGCCATCTTTCAGTATCTGAGAAGACGCGTATTCAACAATTTCTGCTAGGCCTGCAAGCTAAAAAGTGAAAAAGAAAAATCAAACAATTCAAAAGTATTTAAGAAAGCGATGGGTTGCCTCCCACACAGCGCCCTTGTTTAACGTTTTAGACTCAACGAGCACAGATTTCAATTCCTTTCTGGTGGTGGGTCTTCAAAAGCAATGGAATCGATAATTTGCCCTCATTTGAAGACTTTTTACCTCCACTGACCCGTGATTAAAGATATTAATGATAACAAATGGGTCAATCCACCCTTGACTTTAGCTTTCCTGAAAACAGTCTCAGACGAGAATTATAGAGTAGAACCTTATCACCAATATTGAAATTTTTCCTTGAAATATTTTTGTCATGGTAATATTTCATATTTTCTTTTGCAGTCCAAGAATTAACATAGGCATCATTTCTAATCTCTTCTAATTCTTGAATTTTCATTTTTTGATTAGATTGTGCATCATCAAGATTAAGATGACATTGTTTAATGACCTAAAATTCCTTATGTTCTAATTCCACAGGTAGATGACAAGCTTTACCATAAACCAACCTAAATGGTGACATACCAATAGGGGTTTTGAATGTAGTTCTATATGCCCAAAGAGCATCTCCCAATCTAAGACTCCAGTCTTTCCTATTAGGATTTACTACTTTAGCTAGAATAGACTTAATTTCCCTGTTAGAGATTTCAGCAAGTCCATTTGTTTGAGGATGATAGGCAGTAGAAACTTTATGAGAAACGTGATATTTTTTAAACAGAGTTTCTACTACCTTTTTGCAAAAATGCGTACATCTGTCACTGATGATGGCCTTTGGTATTCCAAATCTATGGAATATATTCCTTGATAAATGTCACAACTGCTTTAGAATCATTTATTCGAGTGGCCTTAGCTTCAATCCATTTGGATGCATAATCCACTGCAAGTAAGATGTAAGTATTTACAAAAGATGAAGGAAAAGGTTCCATGAAATCAATGCACCATACATCAAAAAGTTCACAAACTAATATAGTCTTCAAAGGCATTTCATCTTTCTTGGATATATTACCAACTCTTTGACATTCATTGCAAGATTTAACAAAGTAATATGCATCTTTGTTAAGAGTAGGCCAATAAAATCCACTTTCCAGAATTTTTCTAGCTGTTCGTTTTGGTCCAAAATGACCTCCACATTCAAAAGTATGACAAAAATTCAATATGGATTGAATTTCATTATTTGGAACACATCTGCGTATGACATTGTCTGCACAGCTTTTGAATAGGTAGGGATCATCCCAAAGGTAATGTTTTGAGTCATTTCTAATTTTATCCCGATCAGCTCAAACAGATTCCTATCCTTACAAAATAGATTAATCTCGATCAACTCAGACAGATTAATCTCTAATTTAATTAAACACCACTACCAACCAGCGTGTATAGGATGCTCAATCAAATTGCATTAAACAAATAAGGCATCACTAACATTAAATTGTATATATAACAATCAGCTTAATTATATACAATTTAAAGTATATAATTCCGCTACTAATTTAATTAAGTCAAGAGCTGCAACTCAATGAAATTAGTAGATGCTACTTGAATCATTAATACCAGATTAATAATCCTAGCTATATAATCACATTAATTAACTAGATTGTCAATCCAATTAATTCACACAATTATATTGGTTAAAACAGGAATTATATGAATACTTAATTAATATATATATATATAATTATATTAAATAAATACACATATATATATATATAGAAAGAAAGATTGGATTTATATTAACTAAAGAAAATAAGGCGGTTCAACCGGCCATTTAAATAAATTAAACTAAAAGTATGGAGGCTTGGCCTTCCATAAAAAAAAGAACTTAAAGACATAAAAATATATTAAACTAGTTAGGAGGCTCGGTCTTCCATAATACAGAAAATAAAATACATAAAAGTAAATTAAACTAATAGGTGGCTCGGTCATCCATTTGCGATATTTAAAGTGCATAAAACAAAATAAATAAAGACTAGGCGGGTAAACCGACCATAAGTCCAGTTAAATAAATCCAAATAGAAATTAAGTACAAAGAAAATTATCTCATAATCTCATTTACTAATAACTTAACACATATCCTTGCTAACAAAAGAAAATTTCTCACAATACATAGTTAATAAATATAAGATGAAATTTATAAACATTAGAAAGAAAATTTGAAAGATAAACTCCCCAGAAATATTGAAATTATCCGGACATAATTTCTTTACTAAATATTACAAAAAGCCTTGAAATGTTATTCTAAAAGATCTGGAAAATATACTAAGATGAAGACAATAATAAAAGAAATAAATTGTAAAAGAAATGGAGAAAATTGGAGCTAAATTGGTGTCTAAATCATAAAAATAAGCTCCCTATTTATAGCCACAAAAATCAGGGGCAAAATGGTCATTTTGCACCCCAAAGTCTTGAAAATTTAGTTGGTGGCCTAATTTCCCCAACTTCGCCACATGTCGCGTCCTCATTGGTCCAAATTGCAGCTTCTAGAAGCACCACTTGTCACCTTCTGATTGCGTCACTTGTCATCTTCTGATTGCGCCACGTGTCATCTTCTCATTGCGCCACGTCATCGGATGATATAGAAATTTTTTTTTTTCAAACTTCTCCAACATTTCTTCTTCTTCGTTTTTTCTCCATAATGAACTAAAATACACTAAAAAACTTACAAACAAAGAAATAGAGGGGAAACGTGAAATATATCCATTAAATAACATAATTAACCGATTTTTAAACAAAATATAGTTATTAAATAACATAAAAATCAGTTAATTTATGAGTACATCAATTTCCTTTTTTTTTTTCTTTGTTAACCAAATTTCAAGCCTAACATTACGTGCCTCAAGTCCAATTGGACTTAAGTCGATCTTATTTTTTCCATTAGTGGAGAGATGTGTGAGATTACAAGGCTATGGTAGTGTATATATTACTTTTTCATATGACTGTGATGTGTTTGAAGTTGATAGTGGCTTGATTGAATTTGTTATTGTTACTTGTGTATGATTTTTAAACTTTAAAATGGATTTTGATTAGTTTTCCAAATTTTTGGTCATGTCAAGGATGGTTAACTATTTACAATGAATCCTTAGTGATAATCTATCACACATGCACGATTTCTTTAAAAGTAGAGTTGATGGATGACTTTGAGGATTATTGGAGAGAATTTGGTGCAAATAAATTCAGATTATTTGACTTGTTTCTTGAGAAATTGAATTGTTATTCTATTTCTTTAATTTGTAAATTTCCTTTAGGGCAAGCTGAAAAACCTAAGAGGGGGGTGAATTAGGTTTTAACCGATTTTTTCTTTATAAATTAAACAAGCTTTCTAAGATAACAAATATCAAACACTTGGTGTTCAACCAAAGTATGAAATGATGAGTTCAAGAAAAGAAGCAATGAACACAAAGATTTATAGTGGTTCGGTTTATCCAACAAAACCTAATCCACTACCTTGAGCTATCTACTCAAGGATTTCACAAAACCTTTCACTAATATAGTAAGAGAGAATACAATAGAGGCTCACCCAATTCCCTTAGGGTTTTACAACACAAACCTCTTAACCAACCAAGGTTCACTCAACACTTTGAGTTTTACAATATAACATTGTCTACACACCTATCTCTATTACAACAATTAATGAAAAAGAAGCTCTTAACACAAACACAGTTTTCTATGGTTCAAGGCTCACTCTAACCATTAGACTTTTAAGCTCAATGCAACCTTGAACAAATCAATCAAGATATGAATAAGAAGAGTTTGATATATGAAATCACCTTAATGTGAAGATATATCAATGTAAAGCATAAATACCTTTTTGAGTAATGTTTTCTTGTAAGTTGCTCAAGAACCCCAATGATTTTGTATAAATCTCACTTTGATGAATTTCACAATATGAATGTTAAGATTTGGTTTCAAAATAATCTCCAGAGGTTCTATGAAGTGTTAGGATCAGATTTTTGCTCAAAAAGTGATTAGTTCGAGTTGTTTAAACGATTGGGTATTTATAAGTATGCACCAACGGTCATAAAAATGGTTGTTTGAATCCCACTCAGGAGAAGTGCGGTCGACCGCAAATCAGGAGGGTCGTCCGCACCATCATCCGCAAATGTTCCAGAGAACTCTGGACAGCCTGCGGACGATGAGCTCAGAAGTCCGGTCGACCGCTCCATCATCCGCAAGTGTTCCAGAGAACTCTGGACAGCCTGCGGACGATACTCTGAGAAGTCTGGTCGACCGCATGATTTGTGGTCGTCCACACTTTTGTCAGGTCGACCACAAATGCATTAAAACTATGCAGAACAAGTTCCCAAACAACTCTAAGAGTTTGCAAACTATATTTTATGAATTTTGAAGTATGTGCATGTATTTTGAAAATCATTTCAAATACCCAACTCATGTTTTATCTAAATGAAATGCATTTTGAAAATCATTTCACTTTTATTGAGCAACCTATGGAACTCATTACTCAAAGGGATAGACCTAGAGATAACCAAAGATAAATAAAGAATTAAAGCTAAACCTCTAGATCCTATCTAATCCAGAAACGCTTATCTTCAAGGCTTGACATCAAAAGCTCTTTTCTGAAGATTTGAAACTTTGATCTTGCAAGGATTAGAAGAATCCTAAGAGATCATCACTAATACAATAAAGCCATTAGTCCTTATCAATGTTTGTCATTTAATCAAAATTAAGATATTAAAAGCTTTAAGGCTTTCACAAGCAAATGTAGAGTGTGGGGGAATTTGATTGAACCATAATTAGCTTAGTTTTTAAGTATTTATTGTGTTATTTATTGAGTTTAAATCTAGCTAATTATGTGCTTTTGTACTTTAAATGATTCTTTACACTTATACTTTTGTTTTCAAATCTTTTGAAGGTTTTAAAAGATGTCTAAATGGAATTGGGAGAAGTTGAAAGCTTGAAGATTAATGTTTTACATAAAAATAGAAGTGGACACGTAGGACAACAAGTGGATGAGCCATCCTATCTCCCACGCGTCCACTCTCAGAAGTTTGCCAGATCAAACGTCCAAGTAGACGTTTCTCTTCCTGCATGCGTCCACTCTCCGAATTGACATTTTTGAGTTATTTTTAAGTAGTTTCTAATTAGGACTCTTATGTAATTATCTCTAGGACCTTTTCTAACTACTTATAGGGTTTATTAGCTTAGTTTTAGAGGTATCAAACAACTTAGAAACATTGTTTTGAGCATTCTTGAAGATCAAATATTGTAAGTGCTTGAGAATTCGGTTTTCCTATTAATGAGTTTATCTCTCTCCTTAAATATTTTATCATTTTTTCTTGCCATAACTGCATAGGTTGGTTAAGTTTTATATTTAATTTGATAGAGCAAGAATGCGCTTGTCACCAAGATCTCCATTTACAAAGAACAAGTCTTGTTCTATTGCTAAAAGATTTGCTCTTAAGATAAATGGAGCAAGTTGCATTAATTGCAGTTTGTAGAGGAGTATTGTAGTATTCTTTTTTCTTTTTTGGATGAGTGAGCATTGTGGTATTCAGATGGTACCTTTCTACATGTTTGTTGGTCCTATACTCTAGTATGGAATTCTCCAAATACATAAGTTGAAGCTTTGGGCATCTTAAAACGTTCAGTGCAAAATTAATTAATGATTCGCAACCTCTTATAAATATACTTAATTGTGAAAGATTAACCCATTAATTAGATAAATTTTCTTTCTCGTAACTCAAGCCTATTTTTATTTTCAACATATTTCCAGTGAAGCTAATAAAGTGGCCAATGACTTGGCAACATTGGTTGTACCACTACCCGATCACTAGATGTTTTTTATTCATACACCTCAATTCCAACTCTTCAACAACTTTGCAGAATGGACAGTACATCAATTCTATTAGTTTGGCTTAATTAGATACATTTTCTCCTCTTGATTGTTTCTAGATGGTAGCATTGCATTCTTTGTATCTAGTTTTATTAACATTAATAAGCACACTTAGCTTTATTGCATATTTCTTTGTAAGAAGTGGATTTGTTTCCACTTTTTCTAGAGGTGAAGCACTTATTTCTCCTTCTTTGTGTAATCTTTTATTTATTTAATAGACAGGTAGGGCTCCGTCAAAACTCCACGGCCATCACAGGTACAATTCTTATATACATTTATGTCATTGTAAGTAAAAAGTCGTTGCAAAAGACTTCAAAGGAAAATTAATCATAAAGTAGATGATTTAAAATTAAATGAGTCTGTTTTCAAAAAAAAGAAAAGTTAAATGAGTCTGATATATAAGTAGGATTAATTAATAAACATAATGAAAATATAATCATAAAGTGTGAAAATGTGAAATCTTAAATTAAAAATTTTTAGTGAAATGTATTTTATTTATTGTGTGGGACCTATCAATTAGAATTTCAAATTTTTATTTTTGAAAGAATGATTTTGAGAAAAATATTTTTAAAATGATTTAAAAAATGGGAATACGAAATTTTTAGAATTTATTATTAAGAAATAATTATTGTCAGTTTTAGAAATGAACTTGGTTTTGACTCAATTTCCCAATGATGTATTTATTTAAGATTTAAAGACTCTATTCAAACTCTTTTAGTTTTAAAATAAACGGGTATAGGTATGTGGGTTCAAAATAAATTTTCTATACAAACTATGCAAGGTAAATATAATGTTCCTGTTCGTGATTGAGACCGAATCAACCATAAAAGAAAGGATAATTCTTTAATTTAGTACTTAAACTTGTTGTCTAACAATTTCTTTTTAACTTTTAAAACGTTTAACAATTTTAAATTGATTTTTTTTTTTTTTTGGTCTTTAGGCCAAAAAGACGTTAAATTTCAATTGAGAGTGACATAATGATAAAGTTATCAAACCATAATGATAGCTGGCCAATTTAGCCCCAAAATTTTATAGTCCTAACCGGTTAGATTCCCTAACAATATTTTATTGAACTTTTTGGTTCATCCCCGACAATTATTTTTAACTAATACAATATGTTTATCCATCTGGCCAATTTAGAAAAATAGATGGCTAATTTTTCCATTGCACCAACTTGAGAAGATGTAGGGGATATGGAATAACAAGATGCAATAGTTGATGAGCTTTTGGCAGTTTTAAGTAAGAAGCTGAAGTCTTCAATTATAACTAAGATAACCTGAACAATTAGAAGATTTTTTCTGTCTTCAGGTGGGGTTTTTTCTTTGTAAGAGGTGCTGTTTGCTTATGATTCCACTTGTCTCACTTCTGCTGGCAGAAAAAATCAAGCTTTTCAAAAAAAAAAAAAGTAAGAAAGTGAAGTCTTCAATTATGATAGCCTGAACAATTTGAAGAATTTATGGGATAGCGTTCCATAAGATGGATGGATTATCTCATCGTACTTGTGAGAATGTTCATCATAGTTTAAATCTTTCTTCTTAGCTTGAGTTATAATTTATGAGCTCAAACAGTTGTTTTTTATTTGATTTCTTTTTGTCCAATGAAGTTTCAAGTTTTGATGATCATCTTTTGAGAGAAATGAGATCATGCTTGCCCACACTTCGATAGATTGTGTTGAGGCTATCAGCAAGATAATATGAAAGTTCTTAAAGCTTTGAATAAATAAAATGGATTTTTTAACAATTTCTCAAGCTGTATCAATGCAAAAGTTTTCCATCTTTTTTTTAAAAAAAAGGCATTGGCCAGAACTAGAAGCATTAGCCATCTATTTCTCAAGTGGTACGTACTGTTCATCTTCATGCCTCCACCAACCAATGAATCATCTTCTGATTCTTGATCTATCTGATGTATGCCTATTTTAGGAAAGGATTTCATCCAGCCAGTCCTTGTTATCCAAAAGTCATCAACTAGATATCAACGATTCATTTTAAGGATTTCAGATTGGGACGTATCGCTAAAAAGCCATAAATATCTTTCCGAGTTGTAAATAGCTATGTTTATTCTGTGAGTTGGGTTGATTTTAGCACTGATGATCTTTGTGCTTGTCTCTGATTGCTAGGAACTTCTCCTAATGTCATGTCTCTGTTTTGTTATGGGTTTCTTTAATAGATAAGTAAGGATCGTATCAATTTAGTATCAACCTTTTATTGCCGGAAATAGGTTCTGGGGGTCTAGTAATTGTTCTCTCTCTGCCCAAGAGGTTACAACTGAGCAAGCACAAAGGGGAACCTCTCCGCTCCCTAACACCAGTCAAACTAGCAGATCTTATGTAACGTCCAAAAGCTCTAGAAACCCTAGAGCTTTTATTTTGAGGATATAAAGGAAATATGGTAGATATGTAGAAATTTAATTCTTTTATGGAAGTATAATCATTAAGATTTTTGGAAATTTACTTAGACCTTAAATTAGATCCTTTTTTTTTTTTTTTTGTATGAAGCTTAGGTGGGTTTAGAAAAATTAGTTAAGACATTTATAAAGGTTTATTAAGATTTAAGACCCTACAGACACTACGGGAAAATCACCTTTTTTCAATCCAATTTGCCGACGGATATTTCGGTCTGAAATTTGAGATGGATCTGAGACAGAATACTGACGGAAAGTACGTTTGACCGGACGTCTAAAATCAGTTGCTATTTTTCGACCACTTTCCGACTAAAATGTGTTAGTTGATAATTAGTTGGTAGATTTTCCACGCATTTCCAACTGAAATTTAAAATGTAATATATATTAGTTAGGAAAAAAAATTAAAAATATCCGTAGGTAATTCGTCACAATTTAGCGATGGATTTCCAATGGAAATTAATTAAAAAAATTTAATTTTTTTTGTCATGTTCGTCCAATTTCTGTCTATAATTAGTTGATAATCAAAGACCGATTGCCGACAGATGTTGCATTTTTATTTTTAAAAAAATTGTGAAAATGAAAAATATTCAGTAGCAAATCCGTTTGTAATCCGTCTCCAATACAAATATTTTTTTCCTCAGCTTTTCCCTCTAATCTAAATAATTGTAGTTTTTTATTATTTCCTATACATTTAGTTTATGAATACCTCAATTTAGGCTTATAACATTTAAAAACCAATCCTAATTAAAAATATAAGTTTCAAAGTTTATTAATTAATTTGGTATATACAATATGTATATATGATTGTGTGTGACAACATGACTATTATAAAAAATATTGATAACTTATATCGTAAGATTGAAATTGACGTTATAGAATATGGAATTTTAATTTGCCTAATGATAAAGAATTCAAATGAGTATCATAAGTCATAACTAACGTAATTATGCTCTCCAAAATCTTTGATGATTGATTTGAAATCCTCATTTATTTAACTTATATATGTCCTTTAAAATTGAAACTGTCTTAAATTGTAATTAACAGTATAAGTATTCGAGATTTATTAATTGATTAGTTAGGTAGTGTTTTATGGAGTCAATATATACACACACAACTGTAATTGTGTGTGACAACATGGCTATTGTAAAAAGTTTTTATAATTTATACCGTAAGATTAAAAGCGATGTTGTATAAATTGAAATTTAATTCATTAAGTAATTAAAAATTCAGCTGAGTGATTGAACCATAATTAGATTGGTTTTTAGAAGCTTAATGTGTTTTTTATTGAAATAAAACCTACCTAATTGTGTGTTTATGTGCTTAAATTGGTTCTTTACACTTTTATCTTTGTTTGCAGGTATTTTGAAGGTATTTTAACATGTTTAGAAGACATTGGAGGAAGATAGGAGGCTTAACAAGTTGTTTTGCAAGCAAATGGAGTGGACGCGCCTCAGAAACCAATTGGACGCGTACTTGAAGAAGTGGACGTGTCACTATTCATCCACGCGTCCATTCTCAGTAGTTTTGGAGCCTCACGCGTCCACTCTCCGAATTGAAGATTTTGGACAGTTTTTTAGTAGTTTTGAATTAGGACTCTTATGTAACTAACCCTATGACCTTTTCTAACTATTTATAGGCCTTAATAGCTTAGTTGAGGGTCAAGTACTTTAGATTCTTTCTTCCCGAGCATTGTAGGAGATCAAGGGTGGGAGCTTCTCGGGAAATCGGATTTCCGACTAATGAGTTTCTCTCTTTCCCTTAATCTTTTTATGATGTTTTCCTTTATGTTTTGTGAGTAAACGTTTTTAGTTGGCAAGGATATGTATTAGGTTTACTTTATTCGGGAATATGAGATTTCTGTTTTGTTATTAAAAACCCGATCTTTTCAAGAGATCATTATTTCCATTTGAGTATTTGAACAATTCTTGGTTTTATTCTATCAATTGTGTTATTTCAATTATTATTGGCCATCTTAATTGTTTTACATAATTGATTAACTAGGGTTATGCAGAATCGGTTTTCGATAACCAAAAGTAGTAACTATTGATTAATTTAAATCTGTGTTTGATTAATTAATAGGGAATTGTTTGAAGCGAATTGCATGATTTTAATCGGCCATTAATTTTATGTAATTTGTGTTGATGTTGTCCTTATGCTTAATAACTTGATTGACTATCTTATGCGAGCGATTTGGTAATTTGGTTTAATCAGGTTAAAGTTAATTTGCCGTGCTTCTCGGGAATTAACCTAATTTTTACAGGAATTGGAATTTGCTGCGCTACGTGGAATTCTAAGTCATTACTCAAATAAGTTGTTATCGATGATTAATCCCGAATAAATAAAACCGAAATACAAAGTCCTTGCTAACGTCTTTTTATCCATTGATTTTTAGTTATTTTGTGAATTACTTATTTTTAAGTTTTAATCTTTTAGATAAAAACCAAATCTTTTCCCCCCAAAGTCATGATTAGTTTACTTAATCAAAGAATTTACAAGTCTTTGTGGGTTCGACCCTTACTTGCCCTAACTATATAAGTTGGTTGAGTTCGGAATTTAATTTGATAGCGCAACGACACGCTTGTCAAATTTTGGCGCCGTTGCCGGAGACTTGTTTAAAATTTTGAGATTAAGTTTTCTAATCTTTTTCTTTGTTTTTGATTTTTAGGTTTTTCTCTCTTGTGACAAATTCAAAGGCTTGAATCTTTGATTTTTTTTTCTACGTTGTTAATTGCTTTCTTTATTTGGTTTTGATTTTTGTATGTATTCCTCTTGTTCTCAATATGATGACTCTAGGATGGATATTGTAGATTATCGATCTTTGCAGAACAAAATATATAACCTTACTTCTTTGGTAAGGGGCTATATTATTGGAAAAGAGAATGCTAGACCCTTTGAGTGTTCTAATGGATTTAGTGGTTATTCATATTCACCTTCTCATAGGTCTAACCCACATAATTCTATACCTTATCACATAGGGATGCCTTGTTCTCAATCTAGGTGGGATGAATTTGGAAATAGTTGTGCTAATTATATCTATGAGCCTAGTTATGAATATATGCTTAATTATGATAACTTTCATGGGAATGACTAGCTTCCGAGTTGAGTGAAATTAAGGACCAACTTACTCATGATGCTTCATTCCATTTGTTGAGTCCTAGTGAGGATGAGTCTAATGTTGATCTTAGTGAAGCTAGAAAATTAGAGAATGGGCATATTTTTCATAATAAGGTAGTTCCTAGCATTCATGAGTTTGAAGAATCGCCTATTTCCATTGATAATCCACAATCTTCTTCTTTTGTCATCCAATGTGAGTTTGAGGAATCAAATATTGAAACCATAGAAAAGCCTAACAATGTAGAAGTTGAAACCAATCCTAGTGCCTTACATTCTTCTTTGTGTCATGATTTGTGTAATATTGAACATATTGATTTTATCATGCCTCATAATTTTGATGGGTTGAGTTGTACTAACTTGTTAAATTTTTATTTAACTTCTACTAATTGTTTGTTTGAGGATTTCATGGTAGGTATTCTATATGAAATAAATAAATTTTGGAAGCATGGAGTCATAAAGCTTAAAGAAGTAAATTCCATGAGAGGGAAGGCATTGGATAATTTGGTTCTGGAGGTCGAGCCAAAGACCTTAAACAAAGGCGCTTATTGGGAGGCAACCCAAGATGAATATCCTTTTATTTACTTTTCTATTTTGTTTCTATCATTTAGGTGTTATTTTTTTTTATTATTATTTTTTTTACAGGTATAGGAAAGGCCTAACATTGATCCAGAGTCCAATTACTGTGAAATAAACAGAAAACATCAGATGACAGAAACTACTGAGAGTGCACGCGCGAACTTCCTCTCACGCGTCCAAGTGGACGTGCCCATTACTTCATGCGGCCACATCTGGGAAGAATTACTGAGAGTGGACGCGTCATTCCCTTTTCACGAGTCCAAGTGGACGCGTCAAGCTACTTCACGCGGCCACCTCTGGGAAGAACTACTGAGAGTAGACGCGTCCCTAACTTGAAGAACAAGTCTATGCACTTCGAGCTTCCATTCCTAGATTTTCCCTCGGGTGACATCCTTCTTTTTCTCTACTTGTTCTTGGATTTGTTTGCTTGTTTTTTTTTTTTTCTTGTCTTGATTATGTTATGACATTGAGGACAATGTCTCGTTCCAGTGTGGGGGAGTCTTGTTTTTAATGTTTGTGTTTTTCTGTTTTCGTTTATTGTTATTATTGTTTATTGTTGTTTATGAAACAAAAAAAAATTTGTTTTTATGCATGTTTGTGTGTTTGTTATGCCTATGATGAAACTTATACAAGTCTATGTTAATTGATAGAATTTCAATATTATTTGTGCTTTAAATTCTCTATTTATTATGAGGAATCTTGACACTCTACGATTTGTTTTTGGTAAAAATTCAAAGTTGTTATTTATGGATGATTTGTTGTAGTTCATTTGAATTGACATGGCTTATTTTTAGTAAAAATCTTGATTTTTGAAATCACTTTTGACAAGTTTGAATGAGATTGAGTTTACTTTTGACTTAGATACATTCATGGTCAATTTAGACACTCTAGAACTTGTTTTCTCACACTCTTGAGGCGAAATATGATTGAATTTGGTTGACTTGGGGATGACATAAGGCCTTCTTTGGACGTTTGAGCCTTTCTTGAGCCACCCTTTCTATATTATACCCCTCGATCCTATTTTTGAGCTATAATGTTGTGATGGATGAATCCATTATTATCTTTCTTTGTAAGCCTTTGAGAATAATGTTTAAAACCTTTACATATCATAATTGTCAAGAGATTTCTTTGAAATATCTTTAGATTGACACTTGTGAAGTTTATTGTTGTGTTAAAAAGGTGTTGAAAATGTTTTGCAAAGTTGTGTTGAGGGATGATGAAAAAGATCTTGGAGTTTAAAAAAAAAAAGTTTGTCTTCTCTAAAAAAAAAGAGAGCAAAAGTGCATAAGAAAGAGAGACATATGATGAAAAAAAAATGAAGTGCTATGAAAAGTTTTAAAAAGAAAAAAATAAAGAGCACTTGAGAAAATATTAAAAAAAAGAGAAAAAGAGTTCCAAGATTGTCCAAAGTTTATGAGTTGGTTGATGCGATTAAATGAGGAATAAGGAGAGAAGTTTCAATTGAAGAACTTTGGTTTCAAATTCTTTTATCCTTTTGTGTAATTCTCTTGACTACTTTGTTAACCTTACTGAAAAACCTAAGAGGGGGGTGAATTAGGTTTTAACCGATTTTTTCTTTATAAATTAAACAAGCTTTCTAAGATAACAAATATCAAACACTTGGTGTTCAACCAAAGTATGAAATGATGAGTTCAAGAAAAGAAGCAATGAACACAAAGATTTATAGTGGTTCGGTTTATCCAACAAAACCTAATCCACTACCTTGAGCTATCTACTCAAGGATTTCACAAAACCTTTCACTAATATAGTAAGAGAGAATACAATAGAGGCTCACCCAATTCCCTTAGGGTTTTACAACACAAACCTCTTAACCAACCAAGGTTCACTCAACACTTTGAGTTTTACAATATAACCTTGTCTACACACCTATCTCTATTACAACAATTAATGAAAAAGAAGCTCTTAACACAAACACAGTTTTCTATGGTTCAAGGCTCACTCTAACCCTTAGAGTTTTAAGCTCAATACAACCTTGAACAAATCAATCAAGATATGAATAAGAAGAGTTTGATATATGAAATCACCTTAATGTGAAGATATATCAATGTAAAGCATAAATACCTCTTTGAGTAATGTTTTCTTGTAAGTTGCTCAAGAACCCCAATGATTTTGTATAAATCTCACTTTAATGAATTTCACAATATGAATGTTAAGATTTGGTTTCAAAATAATCTCCAGAGGTTCTATAAAGTGTTAGGATCAGATTTTTGCTCAAAAAGTGATTAGTTCGAGTTGTTTAAACGATTGGGTATTTATAAGTATGCACCAACGGTCATAAAAATGGTTGTTTGAATCCCACTCAAGAGAAGTGCGGTCGACCGCAAATCAGGAGGGTCGTCCGCACCATCATCCGCAAATGTTCCAGAGAACTCTGGACAGCCTGCGGACGATGAGCTCAGAAGTCCGATCGACCGCTCCATCATCCGCAAGTGTTCCAGAGAACTCTGGACAGCCTGCGGACGATACTCTGAGAAGTCTGGTCGACCGCATGATTTGTGGTCGTCCACACTTTTGTCAGGTCGACCACAAATGCATTAAAACTATGCAGAACAAGTTCCCAAACAACTCTAAGAGTTTGCAAACTATATTTTATGAATTTTGAAGTATGTGCATGTATTTTGAAAATCATTTCAAATACCCAACTCATGTTTTATCTAAATGAAATGCATTTTGAAAATCATTTCACTTTTATTGAGCAACCTATGGAACTCATTACTCAAAGGGATAGACCTAGAGATAACCAAAGATAAATAAAGAATTAAAGCTACACCTCTAGATCCTATCTAATCCAGAAACGCTTATCTTCAAGGCTTGACATCAAAAGCTCTTTTCTGAAGATTTGAAACTTTGATCTTGCAAGGATTAGATATATGAATCCTAAGAGATCATCACTAATACAATAAAGCCATTAGTCCTTATCAATGTTTGTCATTTAATCAAAATTAAGATATTAAAAGCTTTAAGGCTTTCAATCTCCCCCTTTTTGATGATGACAAATATTGATGCAATGTGATGAATATAACAATTAAGTGCAAGGATTCAAAGTAAGGAAGAGTTTATATAATATGTAATAAAATTATTAAAAATGCTCCCCCTTACAATATGCTAGGTATTTGTAAGATATCACATATAGCATATAACCATTTAGTTTGATGATATCAAGAAATATATAGAATGTAACATTTTTCGAATAAATATTGGATCTCAAAATTAAAGTATTCAATGTAAGTATACGAGATCACTTCCTAGCTTATATAGGCTTAAAGAAGCCTATTTTTCCACCAACCTCCGTATCCTCCTTTATTCCATAATTAATAACAAATAGATAGGCTATAAAAACATTTATAATGCTCCCCCTATCAATATGCATCAGTTTTGTAAAAATTTTGACAGAGTTTCCTTTATAACTCTTAAAAAAAAAAAAAACCATTTTTGCAACATAAACTCAACAATGCAAAAAGAGATATAAAATCGCACATAAGGCCAACCTGGCCACCAACACACAATTCTCATTCTCCTTCAATCTCAATATAGCATAAACTTAGAAATATATAACCTTTAAACCAATGATAGCCATACTTAACCTTTTAGAGCTATTTCTCATTTCTCTTGATTTTGATGAGTTTAAGCAATTAAGTTCATCTCAGAAATTCCTGAAACAAAAAAGTTAGTTTCATGACATTTATATATTGCAATCAACAGTAGTTTTTCTCCCCCTTTTGTCATCATTCAAAAAGAATGGATAGAAAGGATAGAACTAAGTTAATTAAACAATAAGATCCCTCAACTACCAAGGAGTCATCATGGGGAATAAAAAATGCATATATAAAAATAGAGGAGTCAAGAATACAAACAAGAGATAATTTGTCTAGATAAAACAAAAGTACAACAAGTGCAGAAAAACACTATCTCCTAGGCCGTCGCATATAAATTTTAGCTGTGGAAGAGGATGGTCCAGCAGGCTGCTCAGCAGGCGGGGGCATATCACGTGAAGGTGGTGGTGTAGAAACGTCAACCTGAATGCCATGTAGTGCCTCTAGATGAAATTTGATGTTGATGATCTCGATGCCATGGTACTCCACCCTTGATGCCAGGTCGTCGATCTTGGAGTGAAGTGTCTTGAAATGATTGTCAAATGTGCTGAACATCGAGCCAATCTGAGAAGAAATTTCTTCCAAGGCACCCCAGATGGCAGGTTGTGGAGTGGATACATCTTCCTCTCCAACTTTTTCTTTACCTTTTGCCTTCTTCAAATCTGGAGCCTCAGGAGGAACATCTTCTTCCTCATCTAGATGAAGTGGTCTTTTCACACCTTGTGAGTCCTCACCTTCAACAAAATCGCCAGAAAAATCACCTTCATGAAGAGTTATCGGTGGTTCTTTTCCCATCAGCCTTGCTGTCTCCTTTGTTGCCACAACGATCTCTTCCGGAGTCATATTTTTCTTCAAGTCTCATGTACCATTGAGACATAACGCTTGCATTCTTTTAAAAGAAGCAAAGTTGAACTTAGGCACATATTTTGTCCCTTTCAGTTCTGGAAATGAGACGTTGAAATGGCGGAAGACTTTGGTTAATAACCGTCCATAAGGTAAGCTTTTCGAACGCCTTTGCCCTTCTCAATGGTAGCCATCATGTGGTGTACCATTATGTAACCAAAATCCACCCGGATTCTCTTCACCAACAAATACATAAGAAACATATGCATAAACGTGACAGTAGTTTTATGGCCTTCAGTGGGGATAAAGATGTTAGTGCACATATGATGAAGAATACGATGTTCAAAACTAAATACATTGGCCTCTCTCTTGACTAAGTTTACAAAAGAGTTTCCTTGAGTGAATATCTTCTCAAAACCCACAGCAGAAAAATCCTTATGATTTATTCTGTGATGAGTATTAAAGTACTCAACCCCATCCATAGGTATCTCTAAGATTTCATCTAAATCAAGGGAAGTAAATTTTATATCTATCCCATTGACCCTTGAAACAAAAAGAGTCCTTATAGTCATCTCTCCCTTTTTTTCTAACACCTCTTCGAGATTAGCATAAAACTGATATACAAGATCAGTATACAAGGCTTCTTCATGATCAATTATACTATCCCATCCTTGCCAAGCCATATAGGTAAGAATTCTATCAAAGGGAAATTCATACCTATCAATGGTGCTCCCAGAAATTACTTGGCGATTCTTGAGGTAATCATTGTAACGATCCTCATGATGCTTGCTCTTGAAGAGTTGAGAAGAAGCTTGCATGGTTCTCTTCCTCTTTGGAACATCTTGAACCATTTGTGTTTTGCCCTTGTCACTTTAAGTTTTTGCCATTTCTAGGGTTTTCAAATGCAGCAAACAAGAATATGTAGGATGAATGTATGAATTGGGGAAGAAATGAAGTGTATTTATGGTGGATTGTTCGTGGGTTATGAGAGTTTGAAGAGTTGCGGCTTGAAAGCCCTAAAGCTTTTAATGTCTTAATTTTGATTAATGACAAACATTGATGAGGACTGATGTCTTATTTGTACAAGTGATAGAGTTTTTGGATTCATGATTTAATCCATGCAAGAACAGGATTTCAAGTCTTCAAGGAAGTATACAAGTCAAGACTATCAAGATTTGAAGATAAGCTTTTATTGGATTAGATAGGAACTAGAGGTATAGTCTTAGAGTTATATATTTTGATATCTCTAGTTCTACCTCTAATTGAGTAATGGTTTCTAAAGGTTGCTCTATGAACTTAAAACGTTATTTCAAAATGTTTTTTATGTTAAAATATGTTTTGGTATTTCGAAAACCATGCATCTTGATTTCAAAACTTAAATGGTTCATAAACTCTTGTTGGATTGATACCATAACTTATATGGTTGATTGAAATCATCATTTGTGTGTTAGAGTATTGTTAATACACAAATAAACATGTTTCAGTCGACCTAAAGTGGTCCAGGTATCGTCCATAAGTTAGTTTATCTTGTGGATGCATGTGCTGTCAAATTTGTTCATCTGCCAACCTGTGGACGACCATGAGGTCGACCGCAGGTGAAGTGAGGTCGACCGCAAATGAAGTCCGGTCGACCGGAGGATGAAAAATCATCATCCGGTGGTTGTCCAGTGAACTTGAGGATGATAGTGCGGACGACCAAGTCTGATTTGCGGTCGACCGCACTTCCTGAGTGGGTTTCCAACAGCTTCTTTTTTTACCGTTGGGAACAAACCTTTAAATACCAAAACCTTTGGAATTCTTTCTAAGAAGATTTTTTGAGCAAAAACATTATATATCTTGATCCTATAACATCTTAGAAACATTCCAAAACCCTTTCTAAACTTCAATCTTGTTAAAATCATTAAAGAAGGGTTTTTACATTCAAAGGTGAATTTTGAGCAATCTTGACAAGCCATTACTCAAAGAGGTGACTGTGATTCAAATTGATATATCTTCACATTAAGGTGATATCTATCAAACTCTCTATCTTTTATTATTGATTGTAATTGTATCAAGGTTGCAAGTAGCATAAAACCCTAAGTGTTAGGGTGAGCCTTGTGTAGGTTGTTTTGTATTCAAGGTTTGTTTGTAAAACCTTTGGGTGAACCTTGAATTGAATTGTTGTATTAGGATTCACTAAGGAGAGTGGTGGGATTATTGTATAATCAAGGTTGTGCTGTAAAACTCAAGGATTGAGTGAGCCTTGATTGGTTTGAGAGGTTATTTGTAAAACCCTGAGGTGAATTTGGTGAACCTCTTTTGTAATCTCATTTATTTGATTAGTGAAGGGATTTGATAAATCCTTGAGTAGGTAACTCAAGGTAGTGGATTAGGTTTTGTTGGATAAACCGAACCACTATAAATCATTGTGTTCATTGCTCTAATTTCTGCATTTTACTTCAACACTTTATTTCTCACACAACTAGCACACCAAGTGTTTGATATTTGTTGTCAAATAAGTGTTTTATTGAATTAGGTTGAAAAATCGGATAAAAACCTAATTCACCCCCCCCCTCTTAGGTTTTTCACGGCTGATAAATGAAGAGGTGGGGATGATTGGAAGATGAAAAGTTGCGTCCGAAAGAGGCATATTTGTAACGGTCCACAGATGTGCGGTCGACCGGATCGTCGTCCGCAGTATCGTCCGCAGCTTGATTTTTGTTACTCGGGAACATTTTCGGTCGATACATTTAATCTGCGGTCGACCGGAAGTTTTAATTTGAGTCGTCCGCAAATTCTCTGGAACCTTTTCGGTCGATGTGTTTAATCTGCGGTCGACCGGACGATTTGATAAGTGTATCGTCCGCAAGTGCACTGGAACCTTTCCGGTCGATATTTTGAATTTGCGGTCGACCGGTCATCCTGTCATGATCATCCGCAAGTCCACTGTCTGTTCTGTGGACGATTGTTTTCTAACTTGCGGTCGACCGCACCTGCCAATGGTGTTATCCAAACAATGCACAAAAGCATATATTTGACAGACTTCATAAAAACGCACAAGTTAGAAATCAAACGTACCAATACCCAAAAGTTTTCTAAGTAAACAAAACATTTTCTCAGCCAAAGGCTTTGTGAAAATATCAGCTAATTGATCAACCGTAGGAACAAACTCAAGAACAATATCACCTTTTAAAACATGATCACGCAAAAAATGATGTTTAATATCTATATGCTTAGTTTTTACATGTTGTATAGGATTCTTTGTCAGATTTATGGCACTAGTATTATCGCAGTTGATAGTGGTACAATCAAAGTTCAAGCCATAATCTTGCAAGGTGGTTTTCATCCATAAAACTTGTGCACAACAACTACCAGCAGAAATGTATTCAGCTTCAGTGGTAGAGAGAGAGACACAAGCTTGTTTCTTACTATACCAAGAAACTAAATAGTAACCAAGAAATTGACAGTGACCACTA
Source organism: Apocynum venetum (assembly GCA_019593545.1). Lineage (NCBI taxonomy): Eukaryota > Viridiplantae > Streptophyta > Magnoliopsida > Gentianales > Apocynaceae > Apocynum > Apocynum venetum. The sequence goes on along the minus strand of SRSM01000007.1, from coordinate 137,630 downwards.
GTACTCTTACGTTCTACTCTACAACCTGCATAATCTGCATCAGTAAATGCTACTAGCTCAAAAGACATAGATTTAGGATACCACAAACCAAAATCTATAGTCCCCTTTAAGTATCTAAGAATACGTTTCACAGCAATTAAATGAGATTCTCTAGGAGATGATTGAAATCTAGCACATAGACAAACAGAGAGCATAATATCAGGTCTACTAGCAGTTAAATACAAAAGACTACCAATCATACCTCTGTATATAGTTTGGTCAATCATCTTACCATTCTCGTCTTTGTCTAATTTAATAGATGTGGCCATAGGAGTATCAATCTCCTTTGAATCAGCCATTCCAAACCTTTTCAGTAATTCTTTTGTGTACTTGGCTTGGTTAATGAAAGTACCTTCCTTTGCTTGCTTAATTTGTAATCCAAGGAAAAATGTCAACTCACCCATCATGCTCATTTCAAATTCATCCTGCATTGTCTTAGAGAAATCTTTGCACATATTTTCATTAGTAGCTCCGAAAATAATATCATCAACATATATTTGAACAATCAAAATATCATGTTCTTTATTTTTAATAAAGAGAGTAGTATCAACTACACCTCTAGAAAAACCTTTTTCAATAAGAAAATTGCTAAGTCTATCATACCAAGCTCTTGGTGCTTGCTTTAAACCATATAAGGCTATGGAGAGCTTGTACACATGATTTACATATGATTCATGAATAAAACCAGGAGGTTGTTCAACATACACTTCCTCTTGAATGAAACCATTTAAGAAAGCACTTTTGACATCCATTTGAAATAATTTAAAACCTTTAAAGGAAGCAAATGCAAGTAACATTCTAATGGACTCTAATCTAGCCACTGGAGCAAAGGTCTCATCATAATCAATGCTTTCTTCCTGATTATATCCTTGAGCAACAAGTCTAGCCTTATTTCTAGTTACAATACCATGTTCATCAAGTTTGTTTCTAAAAACCCATTTTGTACCAATAATAGTAAGATTTGAATGTCTAGGTACAAGTTCCCATACTTTGCTCCTTTCAAATTGATTTAACTCATCTTGCATGGCAATAATCCAAAAATCATCATTAAGAGCTTCATCAATGTTCCTAGGTTCTATATGAGATAAAAATGCAAAATCATCAACAAAATTTGTAAAATATCTTCTAGTTCTTACCCTTTCATTTGGATCACCAATGATTTGATCCTTTGGATGGTTGTGAACATATTTCCATTCTTTTGGAAGATCATACTTTGTTCCTTCTTCAAGTGAGATAGATTCTTGATTTTCAAAGACTTCTCCATTCTCATCCTTTGATGTTGAAGGATTTTCATTTGTTTGAACAGCATCCTTATTTATTGACTTCAAGGGTATTTCTTGAATATCACCTTCAATCTCATTTCTTGGCAAATAGATCTTAGATTCATCAAAAACAACATGAATAACTTCTTCAATAATCATAGTTCTCTTATTATACACACGATAAGCTTTTCTTATTGAAGAATAGCCAAGAAATATATCTTCATCGGATTTCTTATCAAACTTACCAAGATTGTCTTTGACATTTAAAACAAAACATTTACAACCAAAAACCTTGAAGTAAGAAATAGAAGGAGTTTTGCCAAACATAAGTTCATAGGGGGTTTTCTTCACAAGAGGTCTAAGAAGCACTCTATTTATAATATAGCAAGAGGTGTTTACAGCTTCAGCCCAAAAATACTTTGGCAAATTATTTTCACATAGCATAGAACGGGCCATTTCCTGTAACGTACGATTTTTCCTCTCAACAACACCATTTTGTTGAGGAGTTTTAGCAACAGAAAAATTGTGAGAAATTCCATTCTCATCACACAGTTTAGTGAAGTTAATATTGCAAAATTCTCTACCATTATCACTTCTAATGGAGATGAGTTTGCAACCTATGGTGTTTTGTACTTGTTTAAAAAGCTTGACAAAAGCTCCAAAAGCTTCATCTTTGCCCAACAAGAATAATACCCAAGTAAATCTAGAGAAGTCATCAACTATCACATAAGCATACAATTTTCCACCAAGGCTCATTGTCCTCATAGGACCAAATAAATCCATATGAACAAGTTCAAGAGGTTTTGAAGTTGAAACAATCTTCTTAGGTTTAAAAGAACTCTTGACTTGTTTACCATATTGACACGCATCACAAACACGATCTTTTTCAAAATGAATGGCAGGCAATCCTCTAACATATTCATGTTTAGATAAGTTATGCAAAGTATCCATGCTCACATGTCCTAACCTACGATGCCAAAGATATGCATCATCATCTTTCAAAGCAAGACATTTAACATCTTGTTCAACTAAATCATCAAAGTAAAGATCATACATATTTCCATTTCTATTTCCAACAAAAACAATTTTGTTAGAGCAATCATCAATAATTAAATATGAATCCTTCTTGAAAATAACCTTATAACCATTATCACATAATTGACTAATACTAAGCAAATTATATTTGAGATTATCAATAAGAAGAACATCTTTAATAAAGGGAGAAGTACTTTTACCAACATTGCCACTGCCAATGATTTTCCCTTTCTTTTTGTCACCGAAAGTCACAAATCCTTCATCTCTTGGTTTGACATCATTAAGTATGGATGCATTTCCAGTCATGTGTCTTGAGCATCCACTGTCAAGAAACCATTTGTTCTCCTTTGTTTTCAATTGAAAACATACCTACACCAAAGATGTTAATAAGCCTTTTGGTACCCAAATTCTCTTGGGTCCATTGGGGTTAGTTCTTTTAACTACCCAAGTGCTTTTAGCACCATTCTCAATCTTTTTCTTCACATAACATCTAGTCACTTTATGACCATTTTTACCACAATAAGTACAACATATTTTCGAAGAAGTATAGACATGTGAATGATATGCATGAGATACTCTCTTATGTGTATGTGACATATGTGAGTGAGATAAACTCTCATGTGTGTGAGAGACATCATTATAACTATCATCAAAACCAAGACCTCTCTTATCATGAGTGAGTCTTTTCATACCAAGTAGTTTGTTCAAATTGTCCCTACCACATGTAAGTTTTTGCAAGCTAGCACTTAAATCACTCATTCTAATTTTCATGGCATCATAATCACTCATCATATCATCCAACTTCTTGTTTCTAGAAATAAGATCAACATTAGCATTCTCAAGAAATTTTACCTTATCATTTAAACCAATAACATTCTCATCAAGACAAATCTTTGTAGAAGTTAACAAGGCATTTTCATCAATGAGCCTAGTATTATCTAATGATAGCTTCTCTACTTCACATTTCAAGACTTTGTTTTTCTTGATAATCTTTTTCATTTCCTTATAGAGATTGGAGATAAATTCATCTCTATCAAACATGTCACAAATATCATCATCACTTTCACTATCAACTAAATAAGGAGTTTTTGGAGTATTTACCTCATCTTCAATGGCCATGAAACAAACATTTGCATGTTCAGTTTGTTCTTCATCTTCACTTCCTTCTTGATCCCAAGTGCAAGCAAGTCCTTTCTTGTTCTTGGACTTGTACTTCTTTTCTTTCTCTCTTAATTTTGGACAGTCCGCTTTGAAGTGATTTGGACTTCCGCATTCATAGCATTGCTTTGAGTTGTTATTTGTAGATGTCGATGGCTTCTTTTTGAATTTGTTGAAATGTCCCTTTTTGAACATTTTCTTGAAGTTCTTCATGACAAGAGCTATTTCCTCATCATCCATTTCTTCCTCATCACTGGAAGATTCATTTTCGTTGTTCTCTTAGCTTTGAGAGCAATTCCTCTTTTCCCTTTGTCGTCCACTTCTTGATCATTCAACCACTTCATCCTAATCTCATGAGTGAGAAGTGATCCAATAAGCTCTTCCACTGGTTTCTTCTTCAAATCATGAGTTTCCAACATAGCAGTAGTTTTGCCTTCCCAAGCCTTTGGTAAAGCATTGAGTATTTTCATATTTTGTTCTCCTATAGAATAAGACTTGCTAAACACTTTTAAACCGTTAATAATGTTAGTAAAGCGAGTAAACATATCAGTGATGTTTTCATTTGATTTCATAGTGAAAAGTTCATACTCCCTTGTAAGCATACCAAGTTTTGTTTCCTTTACTTGGTTTGTACCTTCATGAGTCACTTCAAGTAGTCTCCACATTTCATGTGCAGATTCACAACATCTTACCCTGTTATACTCATTCATATCAAGTGCACAAGTAAGAGTGTTCATGGCAAGAAAATTAAGGGTCATTTTCTTTTTATCTTCATCATCAAATTCCTCAGAAATTCTATCAATCTTTATACCATCAACAACTTTGAAAGGTACATAGAGACCATTTTCAACAATATTCCATAATTCATAGTTTAGAGAAGATATATAGATTCTAACTCTATTTTTCCAGAAATTATAGTTTGTGCCATTCAACAAAGGAGGTCTAGTAGTAGAGTAACATTCTACCATCATAGTGTTATCTAGATGAGCCATAGAATCTTTGCTTCAAGGATGTTAAGCCTTATCAACAAGAAGACCCGCTCTGATACCAATTGAAAAACCTAAGAGGGGGGGTGAATTAGGTTTTAACCGATTTTTTCTTTATAAATTAAACAAGCTTTCTAAGAGATCATTATTTCCATTTGAGTATTTGAACAATTCTTGGTTTTATTCTATCAATTGTGTTATTTCAATTATTATTGGCTATCTTAATTGTTTTACATAGTTGATTAACTAGGGTTATGCAGAATCGGTTTTCGGTAACCAAAAGTAGTAACTATTGATTAATTAAAATCTGTGTTTGATTAATTAATAGGGAATTGTTTGAAGCGAATTGCATCATTTTAATCGGCCATTAATTTTATGTAATTTGTGTTGATGTTGTCCTTATGCTTAATAACTTGATTGACTATCTTATGCGAGTGATTCGGTAATTTGGTTTAATCAGGTTAAAGTTAATTTGCCGTGCTTCTCGGGAATTAACCTAATTTTTACAGGAATTGGAATTTGCTGCGCTACGTGGAATTCTAAGTCATTACTCAAATAAGTTGTTATCGATGATTAATCCCGAATAAATAAAATTGAAATACAAAGTCCTTGCTAACGTCTTTTTATCCATTGATTTTTAGTTATTTTGTGAATTACTTATTTTTAAGTTTTAATCTTTTAGATAAAAACCAAATCTTTTCCCCCCAAAGTCATGATTAGTTTACTTAATCAAAGAATTTACAAGTCTTTGTGGGTTCGACCCTTACTTGCCCTAACTATATAAGTTGGTTGAGTTCGGAATTTAATTTGATAGCGCAACAACACGCTCGTCAAATTTTGGCGCCGTTGCCGGGGACTTGTTTAAAATTTTGAGATTAAGTTTTCTAATCTTTTTCTCTGTTTTTGATTTTCAGGTTTTTCTCTCTTGTGACAAATTCAAAGGCTTGAATCTTTGATTTTTTTTTTCTACGTTGTTAATTTCTTTCTTTATTTGGTTTTGATTTTTGTATGTATTCCTCTTGTTCTCAATATGATGACTCTAGGATGGATATTGTAGATTATCGATCTTTGCCGAACAAAATATATAACCTTACTTCTTTGGTAAGGGGCTATATTATTGGAAAAGAGAATGTCAGACCCTTTGAGTGTTCTAATGGATTTAGTGGTTATTCATATTCACCTTCTCATAGGTCTAACCCACATAATTCTATACCTTATCACATAGGGATGCCTTGTTCTCAATCTAGGTGGGATGAATTTGGAAATAGCTGTGCTAATTATATCTATGAGCCTAGTTATGACTATATGCTTAATTATGATAACTTTCATGGGAATGATTATACTCCTAATTATTATCTTCCAGATTCCCTTCCTATCTCTCAAGATTAATCTCGCATCATGTCTCTTGAAGAAGTTATGAAGTCCATAGCCTCTAATACTCTTAATTTTCAACAAGAGACCAAATTAAGAATCCAAAATCTTGAGAGTCAATTAGGTCAACTAGCTTCTGAGTTTAGTGAAATTAAGGACCAACTTACTCATGATGCTTCATTCCATTTGTTGAGTCCTAGTGAGGATGAGTCTAATATTGATCTTAGTGAAGCTGAAGAATTAGAGAATGGGCATATTTTTCGTAATAAGGTAGTTCCTAGCATTCCTAAGTTTGAAGAATCTCCTATTTCCATTGATAACCCACAATCTCTTTCTTTTGTCATCCAATGTGAGTTTGAGGAATCAAATATTGAAACCATAAAAAAATCTAACAAAGTAGAAGTTGAAACCAATCCTAGTGCCTTACATTCTTCTTTGTGTCATACTGTGTGTAATATTGAACATATTGATTTTATCATGCCACATAATTTTGATTGGTTGAGTTGTACTAACTTGTTAAATTTTTATTTGACTTCTACTAATTGTTTGTTTGAGGATTTCATGATAGGTACTCTATATGAAATAAATAAATTTTGGAAGCATGGAGTCATAAAGCTTAAAGAAGTAAAAATGGATGCTCCTCTATTCCATGAGAGGGAAGGCATTGGATAATTTGGTTCTGGAGGTCGAGCCAAAGACCTTAAACAAAGGCGCTTATTGGGAGGCAACCCAAGATGAATATCCTTTTATTTACTTTTCTATTTTGTTTCTATCATTTAGGTGTTTTTTTTTTTTTTTTTTACAGGTATAGAGAAGGCCTAACATTGATCTAGAGTCCAATTATTGTGAAATAAACAGAAAACATCAGATGGCAGAAATTACTGAGAGTGGGCGCGTCATTCCCCTCTCATGCGTCCAAGTGGACGCGTCAAGCTACTTCACGCGGCCACCTCTGGGAAGAATTACTGAGAGTGGACACGTCATTCCCCTCTCACGCGTCCAAGTGGACGTGCCCATTACTTCACGCGGCCACTTCTATGAAGAAGTGGACGCGTCGCCTCATCTTCGCGCGGCCACTTCTGTGAAAAATATTGAGTGTGGACGCGTCCCAGTATTGAGCAATGACATCTTTATCGGCCTTGATATGGGTGACATCCCTCATTTTTCTTTTATTTTCATTTTTCATTTTGTTTGTTTGCATGTTTGTGACATTGAGGACAATGTCTCGTTCCAGTATGGGGGAGTCTTGTCTTGAGTGTTTGTGTTTGTTTTTTTTTTTTTTAATCTTTTATGTTGTTTTTTGGTTTTAAAAAAATTGTTTTTATGAATTTTGTTTGTCTTGCATTTTTTGTATTAAAATATATAAATATAAAAAATTTGTTATATTTTATGCATGTTTGTGTGTTTGTTATGCCTATGATGAAACTTATACAAGTCTATTTTAATTGATAGAATTTCAATATTATTTGTGATTTAAAATTCTCTATTTATTATGAGACATCTTGACACTCTATGAGTTTTTGTGAAACATCAAAATTGTCATTTTTGGATGATTTGTGGTAGTTGATTTGAATTGACATGGCTTATTTTTAGTAAAAAATATTGACTTTTGAAATCACTTTTGACAAGTTTGAATGAGATTGAGTTTACTTTTAACTTAGATACATTCATGGTCAATTTAGACACTCTAGAACTTGTTTTCTCACACTCTTGAGGCGAAATATGTTTGAATTTGGTTGACTTGGGGATGACATAAGGCCTTCTTTGGACGTTTGAGCCTTTCTTGAGCCACCCTTTCTATATTATACCCCTCGATCCTATTTTGAGCTTTAATGTTGTGATGGATGAATCCATTATTATCTTTCTTTGTAAGCCTTTGAGAATAATGTTTAAGACTTTTATATGTCATACTTGTCAAGAGATTTCTTTGAAATATCTTTAGATTGACATTTGTGAAGTTATTGTTATGTTAAAAATGTGTTGAAAAGGTTTTGCAAAGTGTGTTGAGGGTTGATGGAACGTATCTTGGAATTTTAAAGAGAAAAGGAGTTTGTCTTCTCTAATAAAGAAAATAGAGCAAAAGTCCAAAAGAAAATAGAGACATCTGATGAAAATAGTGAAGTGCTTAAAAAAAAAAAAAAAGAGCACTTGAGAAATAGAGAAAACAAAAGAGTTCCACGACTGTCCAAAGTATATGAGTTGGTTGATGTGATTAAATGAGGAAAAAGGAGAGAAGTGTCAATTGAAGAACTTTGGTTTCAAATTCTTTTATCCTTTTGTGTAATTCTCTTGACTACTTTGTTTACCTTACCTTTCTTTGTTAACCAACACCCAAGCCTAACGTTACGTGCCTCAAGTCCAATTTGACTCAAGTCGACCTTATGTTTTTCCATTAGTGGAGAGATGTGTGAGATTACAAGCCTATGGTAGTGTGGACATTACTTTTCATATGACTATGATGTGTTTGAGTTGATTGTGGCTTGATTGAATTTGTTCTTGTTACTTGTGTACAGTTTTTTACTCTAAAATGGATTTTGATTAGTTTTCAAAGTTTTTGGTCATGTTAAGGATGGTTAACTATTTACAATGAATCCATAGTGATAATATATCACACATGCACGATTTATTTTTAAAAAGTAGAGTTGATGGATGACTTTGAGGATTATTGGAGAGAATTTGGTGCAAATGAATTGAGCTTCTAGAGATTATTTAACTTGTTTTCTAGGACATTTAAATTTTGATTTTGTTTCTTTATGTTGTTATTTTGCTTGAGGATAAGCAAATGTTTAGTGTGGGGGAATTTGATTGAACCATAATTAGATTGGTTTTTAGAAGCTAAATGTGTTGTTTATTGAGATAAAATCTACCTAATTGTGTGTTTATGTGCTTAAATTGGTTCTTTACACTTTTATCTTTGTTTACAGGTATTTTGAAGGTATTTTAACATGTTTAGAAGGCATTGGAGGAAGATAGGAGGCTTAACAAGTTGTTTTGCAAGCAAAATGGAGTGGACGCGCCTCAGAAACCAATTGGACGCGTACTTGAAGAAGTGGACGTGTCACTATTCATCCACGCGTCCATTCTCAGTAGTTTCGGAGCCTCACGCGTCCACTTGGACGTTTCTGACAGCCTCGCGCGTCCACTTTTGACAGCACGCGCATCCACTCTCCGAATTGAAGATTTTGGGCAGTTTTTTAGTAGTTTTGAATTAGGACTCTTATGTAACTAACCCTATGACCTTTTCTAACTATTTATAGGCCTTAATAGCTTAGTTTAGGGTGTCAAGTACTTTAGATTCTTTCTTCCCGAGCATTGTAGGAGATCAAGGGTGGGAGCTTCTCGGGAAATCGGATTTCCAACTAATGAGTTTCTCTCTTTCCCTTAATCTTTTTATTATGTTTTCTTTTATGCTTTGTGAGTAGTTTTCTTAAGTTAGCAAGGACATGTATTAGGTTTACTTTATTCGGGAATATGAGATTTATGTTTTGTTATTAAAAACCCGATCTTTTCAAGGGATCATTATTTCTATTTGAGTATTTGAACAATTCTTGGTTTTATTCTATCAATTGTGTTATTTCAATTATTATTGGCCATCTTAATTGTTTTACATAATTGGAATTTGCTGCGCTACGCGGAATTCTAAGTCATTACTCAAATAAGTTGTTATCGATGATTAATCCCGAATAAATAAAACCAAAATACAAAGTCCTTGCTAACGTCTTTTTATCCATTGATTTTTAGTTATTTTATGAATTACTTATTTTTAAGTTTTAATCTTTTAGATAAAAACCAAATCTTTTCCCCTCAAAGTCATGATTAGTTTACTTAATCAAAGAATTTACAAGTCTTTGTGGGTTCGACCCTTACTTGCCCTAACTATATAAGTTGGTTGAGTTCGGAATTTAATTTGATAGCGCAACGACACGCTCGTCAAATTTTGGCGCCGTTGCCGGGGAGATGGGAGAAAAGAAAAGGAGAAGAGAAGAAGAAGGGAGAAGAGAAGAAGAAGGGATAAGAGAGAAAAAGGGGAGGGGCACCGGCGGTTGAAGGGAAGAGGGGAAGGGCAGCAGCGGCGGTTGAGGGGAAGAGGGGAAGGGCAGCGGCGGCTGGCAGAGGGGAAGGGGGGGTGGCGGCTAGGGTTAGGAAAAGAGGAATAAGAAGAAGAAATTAGGGTTTTGGGATAGAGAGGTATTTTTGTAATTCTTTCAAAAACTTATCCAGTTTTTGCAAATAGGTCCCTAGAGTTTACAAACCATAAGATTACCCCAATTCATATAGGAAATTTACAGATTTACCCACAAATGTTTAGAATTTCCAAATTAGTCCTCAAATCTTTCTAGAATTTCCAATTTGACCCCAAACTTTTTAAAAATTATATTTTTACCCAATTCTTTTAGGAATTCCCTTTTTATACCACAAACTTTATTGAAATTCTGTTTCAACCCATATTTTCAAAAATTTCGTTTTTAGTCCCCAAACTTTCGAAAATTACGATTTGACCCCTGCACTTTTCTAAAGTTACATTTTAGCCCCAAACTTTTCCAAACTCGAAAATTATCTTTTTCATATTTCAAAAGTGTTCCTAAACCTTTTTAAAATGCCAAATATTTCCTTTAACCTTTCAAAAAGCCATTCTTTTTCCTTTTATATGGATTATTTAGTTTTGTCTTTCGAGATCTAATTCATTGAATACATTCAATGTAGGAAACAAGGACTTAGGGAGCTAGATTTTTCACACAACTTAGCACACGTTTATATCTGCTTTTGAGGTGGGAGTTCTAACTTTATTTTAATTATTTAATCATTTATATTTACATGTTATATGTGCTATTTATTCTATGATTAATTGTGCACTTTTAAATTCTATTATGATATGTGTACAATGATTTTATAATTGCACATATAAATGTCTATTGCATATGTCATCAAACAACAGAGGCTTAGGTCCGATAAAACAGGGACTTATGTCCGATTCAACAGGGACCTTAGCCTGATTAAACAGGAGTCTTTGACTCGATGACATGCATTGACCATTGATGTTTACATGATATTTTTCAATGTGTATATCCTTATAATATGTCACGCATTACTCCCACTAAGTACTTTGTACTTAACCCATGTTTTTCGTTTTCCTAAAATCTTTTGCAGGCTAATGGGTTGCGATGCGGGGACGGTGAATGACCAACTATTTTATGAATTTTGAATTAGGTTGAAATTATGTTCATGATTTAGAACTATGAATATTTATGTTAATGGTTTTAGTTTTATTTGGTATAAATAATTTTATGTTGACAAGGATTGTTTTTGGATTCAAATTTATAATTTGTTACTTATTTGGAAATTGGAATTTTGTCTCAATATTTGGGAATTTTGATTGTTTTAAAATTAGGATTATTCTTTGACTTGCCTATTTTATTATATTTTCTATTTTGGGTATTTTTGGGAAATTAGGGATGTTACACTATATAATTTCTAATTGGCTAGGCATCTTATCACAACACCTTAGAGGAGTTCCAGGTTTCCATTTTAGAATTTTTCTTTTCGTTTCTTTTTACTGCTCTTTAATTCTAAACTGCAGGAAGTAATGTCCCTGGCTACCTTGACAAAGCTTCCCTGGGGCTCAAGATCACAATTTAACTACAGTGAAAGGACTGAGAGAGAAGACCCTCCAATGCATTTGCAACTCTTTGAATTTGGTGAGTTTACTCCTCATATTCCACCCCTGCTTAACATCTCTAGTACTGGTGGAATATCTCCATCGCTACAACTCTTCATTCCTTAGATCTCTTTTCTTGAGATTATGCTATGGATAGTTCGGTGGGTTCTGAAATCATCTTAAACGGTGATTGTGCTAATAATTGAAAATTCTTGTAAAAGATTGATACCTCAGAAATGTAATTCTGCTTTGAGTCCACTTCTTTTGTTCTTTTTTCTAGCATATAAATGCTAAGCATTTGAAGAAAATATTAACAATGTTACGCTAGCTAATATATAGTATATGTACTATTTAACTCTTGTCTTGATTTGTAGACTTCGCCTGTGGACTGACTGATCATTTTTTGAAATTGTCTACAGAGGCATGCACATTTTGTAGGAGAGTGTAAGAGGCTTTACCTGAGCTTGATCTATCTGTAGAGGTGAATAACTGTGTTGGATCCTTCTGTATGTGGATATCAATGCATGTTTTCTTTGATCTTTAATAGATAGTCATTTTCCATGTTCCTTTGTTGAACATTTTATCACTCATGGACAACTATTCTGAATATGTTGACTGGTGGGTTTGTATGGCTTGTTTCATCACTTCATGTAACACTGATGAGTTGGAAAATATATTATATTTGATCTATTATTAATTGTCAAGCCTGCTTTAACTGAAAGCTGAATTATTTTTTATTTTAACTGAAAGCTGCTTTAATAACTATTGTCCATCCATTCTCAATGGAATTGTGATTAATTATTTTAAAAATTAATAAATATTACCGACAAATTTTTGACGGACGTTTAATTATTTTTAAAATTAATAAATATTGACAACGGATTCCCGACGGAATTGTGATTAATTATTTTAAAAATTAATATATATTACCGACGGGTTTCCGACGGACGTTTAATTATTTTTAAAATTAATAAATATTGGCAACTGATTTCCGATGGAATTGTGATTAATTATTTTAAAAATTAATAAATCTTACCGACGGATGTTTAATTATTTTTAAAATTAATAAATATTGGCAACGGATTCCCGACAAAATTGTGATTAATTATTTTAAAAATTAATAAATATTACTGACGGATTCCGACGGACATTTAATTATTTTTAAAATTAATAAATATTGGCAATGGATTCCCGACGGAAATATTTTAATTTTGTAAAAAAAAATTCATAATTGCGACAATTTCCCTACGGATTGACTTATTTTTATGATGTTAAAAATAAAAAATTTAATAATATCCGTCAGAAAGTGGTATGTAAGATCGACGGATCCGAGACAAAATATTTTGTCGATGACCAATTCTCGTCGTTTACGCTGTCGTTGAAATTCGGTTGTAAATAATGACGGATTACTCTGGCCGTTGGCATTATCGACTCTGCCTAATCTCCGACGGAATATTCGGTCGGTAATCCGTCTAAAACCGTGGTCAGAGACGGATTACCGACGAAAATGTCCGTTGAAAACAATGGTTTTCCCTGTAGTTGAGATTTTTCATATTGTAAAATTGGTAGGTTAAAAATTAGAAATTAGATTCGTAGATAATTGTATAAACACATGAAAGAAATCACAAAAATGTAATCCGCTGGCTCGAAGTTTCTCCCAAACTACTCAACCGAATTCCTTCCAATTGATATCATTAGAAAGTTTGTGTATAGAGCTTTCCAACCATATATAATTTGCATATATTTAAATCGAATTTAGATATGAAAAATGTTTGTGAAATTTGGTGGAAAGTTAGTTTAAAGGAAGAGTCGCACAATATTAAGGTTGGAAAAAAAATTGTTTCGCACAATCCACTTGGAGGCGTCAAGTTGCATGAAAGAGTCTTCCTCTATAAAAGCTCTCTGAGAGCTTACTTCATAACTCATCACAAATCAAAACTCCAAAAGAGATTGATTGTGTGAGGAAGAGTCCTGAAAGTTTAAAGAAGATTTTTAGCTTTAGAAGCTTTGCAGCAGAAACAATGGAAACTCAGTTGTAGTGGTAAGTTTTTCAAACACAAAACTCTTTGTTTAGATTCTCTAAATTCAATTTGATGATCATAGAATCTTTATGAAGTTTTTGAACTAATTTGAAGTTTTCTTTCTTATCAGAGTAGTGATTGGAAAAATCCAGCTGCAAGTCTGGTCGACTCATCTGCCTGGCTGTCTGGAAAACAAAACTAGCCGGTTCTTTTGTTGCATGACGATTGTGTAGCCATTTGTGGAAGGAAAAGAGCGTCATGTGTACTTCTAACCAACTGTGGAGCCATTTCTCTGGTCGGTTCTGGCCTTTTTATCTGGCCAGTTTTGCTTAACTGGCTGATGTTATGGAAAGAAGAAAAAAACACAAAATCCTTCTTTTCTCAAGCTATAAACCAGCCTTAATAAATATTTATTAGGTTATTTAATTTCTGATTGCTAGCTTCAATCTCATGCTATTTCAAAAAAGCTTTAATCTCATGCAAAAAATTATGTAGTCATTTTATTTTCTAAAGTTCTAAACTAAGATTATACTTATGTATACATATTAATGAACAAAGTTAGAATTTCTATTCTATAGCTTACTAAAAGTGTAAATTCGATATCAATTTTAATTTAAATTAGGGTTTATGTAAATAAATATAAGTTTAATTTTCTTATCCTATATTCTCTAGTTTGTATAATAGATTATCTTTCTATAAACTTGAGATTTTATTACTTGTATTAATCAGGGTTCTAGTAATATTCTTAAATTAGATATAAAATAATTTTCTATGGTAAAGTTATATTATGCTTCCATCAGACTAATAAACATATACGTGTTATGATTCCTTAGAAGTTTTATATCAATTTGGGAAGTACATATATATATATATATATATATATATATATATATATAATTATTGTTTGAAATAAATTTTAGAACTAGAGTATGGAATTATTACTTCATTTCCACAAAGTCATCATAAGGGTTTTCTTTCCTACTTGGGTTACCATTTGACCCATTCATACGTTAGAAAACTTTTTATAGAGTCGAAAGATTCATCTATGCTCATTCTATTGGAACCTGGAGTTCGAGCTCTAGGGCATAAACACATCCTGAAACCAAGCTTAGCTGTTGAGGCTAATGTTTTCTCTGGAGGTTTTTTTATTCTAATTACCACAAGAAAACTCGTCATTAGCGGGTTAAGACCTGGTTCAATATCGAATCTCAAACCAAACTAATATAAATTTCAACAAAACCGAACGTTGATTCAATTTGGTTTTCTGGGTTTAAGAGCCCCTGAAATCACCTGCTTACACAGCAATTCCCAACGCAAGGAAATGGCTGCCATCAATCCAAATAGGGCAATAGAGATATCACTTGCTTCATTGGCTATTCCAATACTTTTTTCCTTTGATGAATGGTTATTGTAGCATATTTGGGAATTCGGCTATTGTAATAATTAGTTTAGTTCCAAATCTGTGACAAATATACGGGCAACTTCCCAACGGTCTTTCCAGAGAGCAGGAGCATATCAAAGGAAGAGAGGAGAAAATATATCAAAAGTACTTATTACATCTAATATTACAGCATTCTA
Source organism: Apocynum venetum (assembly GCA_019593545.1). Lineage (NCBI taxonomy): Eukaryota > Viridiplantae > Streptophyta > Magnoliopsida > Gentianales > Apocynaceae > Apocynum > Apocynum venetum. Next base: position 122,524 of record SRSM01000007.1, on the reverse strand, counting down.
ACAATTCTGCAAAGCACCTTGATCTTTAGTAAATCTATGCAATCAGAGAATTAAGGATGGAGAGAAAAAAAAAACAAGAGGGCTAGATTAAGCTCAGGAAAGCAGTTCCTATGTTTTACATAAAATTTCCTATTAATGTACAAAAAGACCAGGTGCTTAATCTTCTGAAATGAAGTTACTGCCTGGGTACAGGGGGTGTAGTAGGCTGATGGCTTTGGCCATGAAATCCAATACCTGGAGGTCGATAGTACCCACCATTAGAGGACGGTGGCAGCTGTTGCTGTTGCTGCTGCTGCTGTTGAGGTTGCTGAGTCTGAAGCTGCAGTTGTGGTGGCTGCTGAAGAGGCGCTGGCCTAGCAAATGCCATCTGGAGATGTGATTGTAAAGGTGGAGGAGGCAGGTTGCTAGTACCATAACCATAGGGTAGGACAACTCCCATCATCGTTGCAGCAGATTGACCTATCTGAGTGGCAGGGGAATTTGCTAGAGGTACAGATGGCGGAGGTGGAGGTGGTGGTGGAGGTTGTGAGAACGGTGACTGCATTTGGTTACCATGGGATATAAGCTGCACACCAACAGATGGTGCAAGTGACATGCTACTCACTGGTTGCTGTTGTGAAGAAGCAAAAATTCCAGAATGGTTCCCGTCAGAATGATTCATATCAGAAAAAGATGCTGGTTTCTCTAACTTGGGCCTTTTATTGGGAGAGCCAAAAGGTAAACTAGAGGAGAACCCAGCTGAACTGAAGCTGCTACTCAGTGAAGCAGCCTCTTCTGCTACAAGAGATGAGAGAACAGAAGTAAGCATCTGGGCGGAGGATGCAGAAGCAGCAAGTTTTGCAGCTACAGCAGCCGCTGCAGCCTTCTTGCTCTCCTCCTCAGTCAGTTTTGGAGTTGTGAAAGTCGCAGGATGCATTGGTGGAATCATAGGCGTGCCAGTTAATTGGGTAGAAGACATGTTGACTTCAGCAACCCTGGTCTCTATCAAGGGGTTAGCAGCTATTGGTTGCAGTGGGAGAACAGCAGATGATGTTAGCCTTTGCTTCATATATACTGTTTGTTCCATCTTACCCCGAGCACCCTGCATGTCAAATAACAGTCACCAAAAATACCAAAATTGTACAGAAAAATTGGTTGGATGTTGCATCCAATTAACATAAACATGAAACACCAGATTGGTGAATTTGTCTCCCTCGAGAAAATACTGACAAGAAGCATGTGAATACATAGAGGAATATCAGCACTGAGTGATCACATAGAAAGTGACTATAGTGCAGAATGCTGGCTTACACATTGTGGCAATAAAAGTTTCAGTTGGCTTTCAATCATTCTTACTGACCACACAAAGTATTAAATTCTGAATCCAAATCCAAAACAAAACTATAATTGGCCCAAAAATTTCAAATTTGATATTGAGACAATTCCCTATCCTAGTCAAATTCATCTTTGAGATTTCTCAAGTACAAAGTAAATGTGAATGCAAGTTTTATGCCAAACATACCAAGTGAATCCAATGTTTATTGGCGTTGTTTATTCAAATTTGTTAAGCAATCTTAACCTACAGAGAAACTTCTCAAATTTTCAATATGAAATAAAATAACAGATATTAAGCAAAATACTCTCTATAAGATAAAGGAATATTGTAAACAATGAGTCCAATTCACAGCCAAGTATGCACACAATTTTTTTCCAGTAGTTGTAATAAGATATAGGAACATAATAACAACCAACCCCGTAACTATGCATACAATTATAGACCCCATGGGTTTATCAATCGTTTCTCTTAAGCAAGCAAAACTGATATACGTTGCCTTTGGTTTATGGGACTTCATCCAAAAATAAACAAAAAATACAGCTGTTCAAAAGTTATTTTTGGCCACATGCAACTAAAATCTGCACAATGGCCACCAGAAGTTATTTTCCAAAATATTTTCAAATTGTTTTTCCTTTTTCTGAAGGTGAATAAGGTAAACAAATAGCATTTTGTAATGTAGTTTAACTATGAAGCATCTCTTGGAGTTTTTACCTTCACAGCACTATTCATTGACAAGGTCTTAACAGGAAGATACTATTAAGCCTGAATATCTTTCCTTATATGAGTAAAGATCATTTTGTGATTTCAAGATATTCTGGGCTCAATCTTCCAATTTGAAGTGCTTACCAGGTTTTCAAACAAGACTCACGGTGATCACATTAATCAGATTGTGGAATAGTGATGTCTTGGAGTGAATAAGAGTAAAACTCAGATTTCAATAATAATAATTATTGACTAATCCTAAAACAATATTAGGCAGCAAAGATAAAAGTTCTGCCCAAAAAGATAGGCAAAGAATAAGGAAACCAATATTAAGCTAAAGTCCTAAAGAACAAGAAAGCCATATAGGAAACTAATAACTAAAGAAACTAGGAAAAATCAAAGAATAGTTACTACACAAATTAACTTCCAATAGAATAGTATGCTTTCTATATTCCTGCATCAGCTGGGATTGGAAAGCACAGCTATTGACAAAAATCTACCACATAATAGCTCATAAATACCTAGATCAGACAGCTTCAATTCATCCTCTCAAATCCAATTTAATCAGAAAATGCTTATACAAATTAACTCTTCCTGAATAATCTTCCTTTACATCAAGGACGACTATGGTCTTCTTCATTAAATGCTCAATCCACCCGTCATCTTTCAGTTCAACAATTTCTTGATCAAAATTATGAAAGTCAAATCAGAACGTCAAAGATAGGACTAATTTGAAGGTCATCTGGAAGCATCTAAACTATCTTCCTGAAAATTCTGCAAGTACCAATCTTCCTTGATTTTAGCTTATGACATGATATTACAGAGCATCTATATTGTTGCAAGTGAACCATTACTTGATCACCCCCAACAAATTATTTTTGTCTGCAATGTTTATTCGTAACAGCTTTATATTTTTCATTACTAGCCTCAGTAACAGCCTAACCTTCCTTGTGAATTTTCCAAACACGTTCGACAAATTGTTTCAACATCTCCTCTCACTTGTGCATCTATACGTAAGTCAATGAAATCCGAAACTTGTAGTCATTTAAATCCATAAGCAACTGCAAAAGAAGTCCTCTTCATAGTGCAATTAACTGAAGTACTATAAGCAAATTCAACCTGTGCAGAAGCAAGCCGCATGACTTCACATGTTCTGTTACAAAAGAAATGTTAAATTCACCTGCTCTAAAAGCTTAAGCTGATAGAGAGGGTTGGGTTGATTAATAACAAATTCACCTGTTAACTATTTAACAAGAACAAAGTAGATTTTAAAGACTTTGATTAATAACCACTGTCTGTCAGTTTGGGGATGAGTAGTGCTAGAATATCCTTCATTTCTTCCATAAAGTAAAACTGCCCCATAAACTTCACATTATGATCTAACACACTAGTAGATGGAGCCCCATGCCAGCAAAGAATTTCTCTAAAAAAAAGTTCAGCAATATATGAAGCATCTGAAGTACATGAACTTGAAATGAAATGAACCATTCGTAAAACCTGTCCACTATCACAAGAACAGAGTCAAATGCCTTAGAAGTTTTAGGAAGTCCACAAAATCCATGCTCAAGTGAACCTATGGAGTCATGGCCACAAGTAGGGGAGTACATAATCCAGTATTTTGTGAAAACCCCTTTGCATATTGACCAGTTCAACGTCGTTTCACTAATCTCTCAAGTCTTCACTAATTTACAGGCGACAGTATCGATCTGCAATCATTGCCAAGGTTTTATATTACCCAAAACATCCACCTAGACCTCCTCATGTAGTTCCCTAATGATTTCTTCTCAAGCAGACCCTTCTGGAATGCACAAGTAATTGTTCTTCAACAAATAACCCTTACGAATAGCAAATGAAATAGTACATTTTTCTTGCACCTCTTACACTAGAGAAAAGAATGGATCAAGCATATTTATCCTTATTCTCTTCAAACCCAAGAACTAGTATTTCTGCAAAGTTAACAAGGCGATCATTTGACCAAGGGCATCTGCCCCTTTATTCAACTCACTACATTGATACTTCAAAAAAAGCACATATTTCAAAATAGGCACTCCATTTAACACAGTCTTGGACTCAATTTTGCGAATTTAGATAATGCAACACCGCCTGTCTAAAATGACTATAAACACATCAAGTAGAATAGCTCAAATTAAAGCATAAAAACTACATGACTTTTCTGTTCGGATAATTTTTCACTGAAAAATCCTATCAGTCACCCTTTTTGACTAAGAACAGCTCCAATTCCAACACAAGAAGCATCCCATTCAACAAGTAATTTCTAAAAGTCAGGTAATACCAATATTGGTGCCTCTATCATGGCTTTTCTTGTGGTTCCATGCTTTCTGCAGCTTTTGACCACTTAAATTAGCTCCCTTCAAACATTCAGTGATAGGGCCAACTATAGTGTTGAAACTGTAAATACACCTTTGGTAGAATGACACTAACCCATGAAAACCCTGTACTTTATCGAAGATTTTGGTACTGGCCACTCTATTATTGCCTGAACTTTGCCAGGATCTAGTTTCAGCCCTTCAAATAAAACAATAAAACCCAAAATACTAGGCTATCGGTCAAGAAAGAACACTTCTTAAAATTCATAAACAATGTTTCCCTTTATAAAACTTCCATAACTTTTCGAAGTTACTTTATATGTTCTTTTGCCGTGGTTGTGAATCCATATAGCAAAATAAACAACAAAAAAGAGCCAGCAAAACCGTCAAACAACTAAAGCATAATTCACATAAATATGTTGGGAGCATTTGAAAGACCTAATGGCATTACAAGACAATCAAAGAGCCCATATGGTGTTTTAAATGTTGTTTTCCATTCATCACCTTCATGCAATCAAATTTTATCATAGCCACTCCCATAAATCAATCTTTGAGAAAATACACTCCTCCTGAGTGCATATCACGCATGTCATTCAATCGTGTTTGATCTTATTAATTGTATGATTATCCACATATACACCATAATCCATCTTTTTTAGGTGCAAGTAGTGCTTGTACTGCTGAATGACTTTTGCTCTCTTGCACTAAACCTTTAGCAAGTCTTGCACTTGCCTTCACATTTTAGCCCAAGCAACAGTGACATATGATATGTTGCTCAATTTGACAAGGCCGCCCCTAACATAAGCTCAATAGCATGTTGAACACTTCGCATTGAAAGTCAACCTTCGACAGTTCCTTGCTAACTCAGAAAGTTCTTCTATCAGCTCCTTAAATTTTTGTTGGATGAGATAATTATACTTCTTGACCTTTTGTTACAATACCAACTAAAAGTCAATAAATACAACCAAACTCCTCATCTTCGTTTTCAATTTTTTGAGCAAAAACAGAGTATGTAATACTTTTCTCTGACTTTATAGTTGTTTCCTCTAACATTGGATTTTAACGTGAACTTCTTACCATCCTTATGAAAACTGTAAGTACTCAATCATAAAATCAAGCTCAACTCAGCAATATTCAACAAGCATCCATAGAAAAATAAACATCACACCAAATTTCATCCTAATGATTAAACTTCGTCCTTGTAATCAGATCTCATAGAAAAATTCACCTTACACCTAAATGTAACAGGAACTTCATTACCCTAATGAAACCAAATCACTTTGCATGGTGAACGATTTTGTTTCTCAATAGATATTTTTAGCTTATCTACTGCTACTCCCTCCATCCCACAAAGATAGACAAGTAGAATCTTTCACACATATTAAGAAAACATATATAATGTAGTTGAAATTATAAATTATTTATTTATTCTTCCTATTTTGCCTCTCACCTTACATTTAAAATTTGGTCAACCTAAATTTAATAGTGTGAAAATGTGTACAAATTTAGTCTAAAGTGAACAGTACACTGCCTAAACAGCACACGATGTTGAAACAGTACTCTGTCTGGAATAGTGACATTTGCCGAAACAATACCTTTTCCCAAATTTTTCTTCGATTTGTTGCAATTTGCTTGTCTCAACTTCTGCAATTTGCAATTTGTTTTGTAGATGTTTGATAATCAAACATTAGCAATGTGTTGGACCTCGTTAGTTCCAGGAAAGTCAAGCATCACATTCCAGTTGATATATCTCACATTCAATATTATATTGTTCCAAACTAGTCGTCAATATATACTTCCGCTTGAGAAGGAATGTTCGAAATTCAAGTGTTATGTGTGTTGGGGTTAATTGTAGTGTTTGGTAGCCTAATTTGAGTATTATGTGTGCTGTGATTGATAGCCTAAAATGGCTGTCAAATGGCTGTCAAATTTGTTGTTTTCTCTTATGTAAGCATAAATATAGGCTCTCTTGTAATCTATATATATCAAATTATTCAAAATGTAGTCCTATACTTTTAACATTGAAATTGTAAATTATTTATTTATTCTTCCTATTTTGCCTCTCCCCTTACATTTAAAATTTGGTCAAACTCAAATTTAATAGTGTGAAAATGTGTAAAGATTATTCTAAATTGTTTGAAAAATCATGTACTCATCTTTGGGAAATGCAATCTTAACTTAATGTTTACCATTTCAATAATTTAACATTAAGTAACAAAAAATATTAAACAGGGGCATTTTAGGTAGTCAAAAAATAAATCACACCCTTACTATAATTTGGAATGGACGAAAATGGAGAACAAGCATATATTAGTGGTTGAAGGATTATATTTTTATTGCTGCTACTATCAATAATGATAGTGCATACCCTGTCTCCACATTTTACTCTGATGCAGAAAACATTTGTCTCAAATCTTTAGTTTCTTCAACCTCAGGAGCTATCATAATTCTCCTCTCAACAAGTCCTTTGTCATCTACTGGCTGTAACTAAAGGAGGAACAAAAGACTAGTAACTAAACAAATAACAGTATCCTCCAACAGAACTATTAGAGTAATTTCCGAAACAAATCCCCTTAGGCTGCTTCCTACATTCGTGCATCACTTGATAATTCCAATTCCATAAGATTTTATTATCTGGTTTTCTATCATAAGCTGTTCTTCCCATAAAATAGTGTACTTTGATCAGTTTTGAACTTGAATTTTGGTTGCAATTCCCAAATTAGATTTGAGAATTTAATTGGATAAATATATTTTTTACCCAGCCCAACATGTTAGATAAAATAATAAAATAGTAAAAATCAAATTTATAAATACCTGATGTAGCCCACTTTGATGAATAATATTAAAATGTATGTCCAGTTTGTGTAGTAGGATCCACAATACATTGAGTTTTAAAATGAATTAAAAATTTGACACTGGGTCAAAACACTTGAATTCCAAAACCAAAAATAACAAAAACAATTTAATAACAATACATTAAAAAAATTATTAAAAAAAACACCAAAATGAAGCATACGATTATAAAAGAAGTCACGGCAATTCTTGTTACTATTGGTAACCTGAAAATTGTACTTTAAGGCAGTTACGGCAACCTGCATGTTTAACATCCGAGCAGAAGGTGTTTACACTCCATTCTAATGGCTAAGCAAGGTATCATGTTAACAGCTCTGACTACTCAAAAGCTATAGTCTTAACTATTTGGAGTTTTATCTACAAGTAATTGCACGCTTTTTTCAGTCTGTTTAAGCAATCAAAAAAAATTACAAAGAAATAATAAGATATAGTAAAAGAACTAATATAACGACAAACTATTATGGTTCAGCCTCAGATATATGCACATAACCTTATTCACACTCATGGCAACAAAACATAGAGACAAATACACACGGTCCTCGTACCTGCAATTCACAGCGTACTAGTTCCAGTTTCGATTCCTGACAAGAAAAATTAAATAAGACCTCAGAAGTACAAAACAAAAACACCTACAGGAAATATGTAATGGTAACAGCCATACTTGGTCTTGCAGGGCTTCCTTAAGTTGTGAAATCAACGCAACCCGGGTTGCTTCAGCATTTTCAAGTTGGCTGACACATTGTCTCAGTATGTTCTCCTGTTCTTGCATCTTATCCAACCATTCAGAAGCCTGAAAGTTCCCTGGGGAGCAGAATACATTGTCAATATATTACGAGGAGTTATCAAGGCAAATTAACATTATCCATGAACTTTTTGATCATATTACATATAGGTAACCCATGAATTAAAATGTTTACTGCTACAATAAAAAACAATGACAACCATTGTGTACCCACCAGTCTTGCTAGTATAATCAACAGCAAAGAAACAGTGAGATTTCTAATGTATAACTAATGGTGATCCAATCTCCTCAAATATTGATTTTATATCAGAGATAATGTTCTCCAAATTATTTCCGTCAATAGTAAATTTTACATGTAGAAAAGTAATGATTAATGATGATGACAACACTTGAAAGCTAAAAGAAAAGACAAAAGTAATGGTTTATACAATATCAAATGAATTGAATCCTTAGGAGACTACCATCAAAGCTCACCATGGTAAGACAAGCTTTCAATGTCCCTCTCCATTTCTTTAACACAAGAAACAACACCTCTACACTTGCTAATAGCACCTTCTTCATTAGCATTTTCATCAAGCACCAACTGAAATGCAGATATGATTTTTTCTGGCAAACCTCCAACAGCTAATTTCTGAGGTTGACAAGCAAAAGCAATGAGAAGATCCCAATTAACAACGATACCATGAGCTCACACAACAATGAATAAAACCAAAAAGATGGAAAAATAAACAACTTAACTGAGACTTACAATTCTTAAAGATTGTGAATCTTTCTTTATGATCTTGATAGTACTTGAGCTTTTGCCGTTGCTGGCTGTAGGAGGAGGATTTTTACCAAGTATCTCATCTTTCAGACTTTGTCCTCTAGATCCGAACACTTTCCTCTCCTCCCAAATGTCAACCTGATATGAAGCATTTCAATGAGCCAAAAGGAAAGAGTGACAACATAAATCTCAGCAAAAAAAATTCCCAAAGTGGATAAAGTTCAGAGTCTATCTGTTAGATATGCATAAGAAACAGACTGATGAAAGCCATATCCATATTAGCAATATTGATACATAATGCTGCATCATGTCAAACATGAACACTACAAATAATAGAATCATACTGGAAAAAGCAGAGAAACCTTGCAATGGAGTGTTCTTTATTTCTCAAGATAATTAGTGCAAAGAAAATTTTCCTCTAGGATGCCCAGTTATAGATTTATTTTCCATTGGAATTATGCGACTCAAAAATCAAGTACTCCAATTGATTAATTGGCTCAATGAAAAGGAAGAGGCTACTTATTTCGTCCAGGTTTCCTCACTAATATATTTACTGAATAATAAACCAGAATAACAATGCCAATGACTTTCATTTCGTGCTTTGAAGACATGAATAACACTTTAGAGATTAGAACTTATTGCGAGGTAATGTATCACAATCAAAATTGTGTTTTATCAGCAACAAGAGTCAAAAAAATTGTGTACAAAAAGTTAGGCAAATCTAATATCATAAAATTAGTCAAAGTAATTCTGAAGCTTCCCTCAAATTGAATAAATGCGCTTTACTGACTAATCAAAATTTATCAGTTCTAGTTGCACACCTTCATATATCATGTAGCAATTATCAAGGTAAACACACAGAGGATAAATGCACAAAGAAGCTTCTTCAAAAACTAAAGAAAGTTATCTAAATAATTCTGATATGACTGATACTAAAACCAATTATATATAATACACTAGTAATTACTCGAAAAGAAGAAAATCAATCCAAAGCACTAAAAATGCCACCTATTCTGTATCACCCTTGTTGGGAAACATTGACAATCTTCTTATGTGATAGTTGCTTTCAACTTTTTATGCACATATATTCTCCTCAGAAAATCCAAAGATGCTCCTAGGTAGATATTTATCCCTTCCTTGCCAAAAGGTAGGTTTTTCTTTACTATGCTTGGTACATCCTTTGAAGTAAATCCCAAAGACCAAATGCTCCTACGGAATTCATAGGACTAAGCTCTCCAAAGGACTCTGTTCCTCATAAAGAACTTAGTCCTCCCAAGGAATCTATAAGACTTTAAGTCCTCCAAAAAGTTGATTTTATGTACTCAAGCATAACAGGAGCTATCACCATTAATTAAGCTATCAAAAATTATTAATTGCACTTGTAATTGCAAGTATTAGGGGCAATGAAGTAATTATCATACACCCGTTCCTTTTTCATGAAAGGAAAATGTAAGTTTGGCAGAAAATTCTCCCAAATACAGCCCATATACAAGCTGTAATTTATCCATCACATCAGCTTTATTACTTGCTGGAAATGCTGAAAATCCCATGGCCTGTAAACTTAGGCCCATAATCACTTAGTTCCCCCTGTGCAAAAATTCATCTGGATCATCTAATGACCACTACTGTTCTCTGTGGCTCTAATTCCTCAAGTAATCAAAATCTCACTTCGTTGTAGATCCATAAATCTCATAATCATTTCAACATCATATAATTCATTGTTATAATCACCTTTTCAGTGAACTTTCTACTAGTATATTAGCTATTGTCTGAAAAGGCATGTAATGATTGTTTTCTTGTTGTTAACCAACACAACTCAGGATTTATGCCTCAAATGGTCTAAGGGTGATGATTCTGCCAGAGCAATCTCTTCTGAATGGCAATGTTGCCCTTCTGGCAAAACTAAAGGAATCTCATTAACTAGCCTTATTATCTTTTATCTCCATCGGTCAACATGTATAACCCATGAACCCAGTCAAATCTTTTAATTGATTGCACACTCTCTCTCACACACACACAAAACAATGTCTCTTGCAATTCATCTACCGGTATTTCTGGGGGAAAATTACAATCCTATTCCTATCCATATGAACTTAACAACTGTATATCTTGGCAGATGCTATGTATCACTCAGCCAGAATTCCAACCTTGATTTATTCATTTATTCTCACTTTTCTTAATCACAGTTTTTCCTCCATTCTCAATTCTTTCCACTTCTGAAGTACATAATTTACTCTGTTACCAAGCTGCCCCAAACAGTTTAATTCAGTGCATATAGCATAAAGGATTTCACAATAAGTATTATTCAAAGGGTAGAATTCTTTGTTATGTTCAAAAGAAATCCCATATACATTTCCTAATCTGCACATTAAATCTAAATTTAAAGCTTTTGGTAATGTCCCCGGTGATCTGTGAAGCCCTTGTAAAGCTGGTTTTGTTTTCCTTAATTTAAGTCTTAGGATCATTCTGGCAATTTTATACTTGAAACAAGATTGAGCCATTCTCTAAGTTATGATAGCTTAATTTAGCTAGGGTATAATGGCAGTCACACTGCAGTGCTTTTTGACCAAAGATTTTGGTTTGTAAGTCTCTTAGGAGTTAAGCTCCATAGTGAAGGAGTTTTCTTAGCTTTGAAGTAGTTTTGGTTCTGGTGTTTTGATTTCTATATATAGCATTGTGCTAGATCTAGACATGGCCACAAATGTTGAACTTACATAACAGGTAGATGATCTTTCAACAGATTTAGGAAGATAATTGCACATTACTTTCTTTAAAACCGACCATTAGCACGTGTGTAGAAGTCGATTTCCTAATCTGCAAGCATATCGATTTCCTAATCTGCAACAGAGACTTGGATGACAGAATTCGATTAAAAGGAAAAACTGGTTAGGGTGAAAGAGAATGAAGCTGGAAATCAATGATTTCTATGGAGATAGTTACCCTGATGTATTTCTTGATTGGATGTATACCTTGGAGATTTCAAGTGGTACGGAATGAACTAAATTAGGAAAGTCTATTTTTCTGAAGCAAAGTTGAAGGTAACAGCCTCGATGTGGAGGATTAAAGAACAAGCAATATCAAAAAGATAAACATAGGTGAAGTTATAACACGGGAGGAGATGAAAAAGCCACCTTGCTCCACTTTCCCCACAATCCCCCCCCCCCCCTCACACAAAAAAAAAAGGAAAGAAAAAAGGGCATGAATCCAATTCAACCAACTACGAGAAGATAAATGAGTATTCAAGAATATATGAGTAAATTCTATCACCCAGCAACCTGTCCTGACTTTCAGTGAAATGAAGATGTGATGATTGAAATGTTTAAGAATAGATTAAGGCCAGATTTCCTTGCTGCAAATATGCTATATTCCCTGGGCGACGCGTTTCAAGTAGCTGCTCAAATAAAGAGGATTTATCTACTAAGCTCTCCTCTCAAGCTTAATTGCAGAAAACTCATCTAGAAAATAAGTCATCAGCTGATTTTCAGTGTACAGAGTCTGCTGAAAGTACCACAGTGGCAACTCCACACATAATAATCAACCTGCAACTCCATACAATTCAGTAAATACCCATGGCAGACCTGAAAGTAAAGCTGAAAATTCAATGCCATTATTATAAGGAGTTTGGGGATTTTATGTCTCAATGTCTAGTAGATTTGTGCGTAGTAGCTTCGCTGACAGAAATGCTAATAGTTATTTTGCCATGAATGAACAAGAAGAAAAACTAGTTGTATTCCTAGACGCTGAAAAAGAAAGCAACAGTGGGAAGAGTGAAAAGGATGGTGAACAACATGGCCCACTACTACACCCTCTGCTTACAATGCAAAAGGATGGTGAATATGAAAACTGGAGAAGGAAAATAATCTAACATGAATATTGACTCTGGAATTTGTAGTAACATTTTATCTATGAAAATGCTCTAAAGCAAACTGAGTCATAAAACCAGCTATCATCCTAATCGCCACAGAGTTGCATGGGTGAACAATAACTACTGTTAAGACTAACAAGGAATGTTTGTCACTTGCTCTGTTAGAGGATTAACAGGCAATGTGCATGCACAGTGTGATGTTCTTCCAATGGAAGTATGTCACGTTTTGTTTAGGCCACTCTTGAGTTTATGACAAAAAGGACATTGTAGTTACAACAATACCTATCCTTCAAGCATGCCCAACTTGAGATGAAATCTACACCAGTTAAGGACTTACCACCATTAAATCTTAAGAGCTTCGCTGGTCCTTTGCTCTAAAAGCACATCAACATGAAGATGGTATTCTTAATCCGTCCCCTAACTTGACAGGGTCGAGTTCTTTTCAGAGGGATAGAAATAAGAGCAGTTTTTGGTCCAAAAGAAACTGTCCTCGATGATTCTCAAAGTCCATGTTTTGCCTATGCTTAAGCTGGTCCTACTTTCCTGAATTTAAGACTAGATCATTTCGGTAATATTTTAGTTGCAATTTAAGTCAGTCGGTTTCTATGACATGAGAGGTCAGTTCACCTAGGCTTTAACTTGTACTTTATTATAAAGATTTTGGCTTTTAAGTTCCTCGGGAGTTAAGTTCCTTCATGAAGTTTTCTTAGCTTTAAAGTAGTTTTGGTTCATGACTTTGATGTCTACATATATTGGCTCTAGATAAGAGGTGATTGTCAAATGATGAATAGAAATTGTTCTGATATTCTGCCTCTTTTCCCTCAATTCTCTTGCTGAATTCTTTTGTTCCCTTTTATTTTTTTTCTTTGTGTTCATCCCCAATCTAGATTAGTCTTTTCTAAAGTTGCAGAATCTTCGTACATTAAGCATCTTATCAACCATCACTGTAGCTGAAATGGTGCTGAATCAAAATGTGTTTTAGATATATCATATCCAATTAATTGATTGTACATTAATAGAAACTGCATGCTGTCTCTTTCAATCTACCATAAAGTAAAAAAAGTACGTCCCAGTTTTGCTCTAGGGCAGACACAGTAAATCCAATACATGAACATGCAGAAGCAGTTCGTTCATATGGGAATAATATTAGAAATATAGATAACAAACACAAGTGTATGCTTTTGCTCCTAATTCAATTGCACAATAGCAAGTGGAAAGGCGCTTACCAGCCTAGAGGCCACTTTTTTCCCATTCTCATCACCATTATCATATACATGCTTGAGAGCTGCAGGAAGGTACTTCCAAAATTCATTAACAAACTCACTGCCTTTACGCCTGCTATTTTGTAGAATATCATTAGCCAAATACAGAAATGAAACACGCTGCTCATGCTTCGCAGATTTGAATAATTTGTCCCATGTTTCAACAATCTGCTTGGCTTTCTTTCGGTGCATAATGCACCACCGAGATAATGCTGAGCCAATGTTAAGAGAAGCAAGAATAGATTGTGAACTTAAATGATGAATAAAAATGCCACGAGTTTGATCACATCTTGCAATAGATGGGTAATAAAATTTTCAAACACAAAAAAAAAAAAAAAAAAATTCAGTAGCCATAAAAAAAATTGTCGAAATGAGCTTGTGCCTCAGATCATTCAAACATAAAAATTAACAATTTAAAGAAAAAGATAAGCTCCACAGAGGGGAAAAAATGCAATTTGTCCATAGAATGCCATCTCAATAAAAAAGCTGGAAAATAAATAATGAAAGGTAACTGCAACCATTACAATGAAAAGTTAAAAGGAAGCTGTGATATACTACTTAAAGTGCGTTGCCATTGACAATTGGCATGCAGAGTCATTGGCATATCAATCCTTATTCCACTCATTCCCCCCTCCCCCAACACAAAAAAAACCACTGAGGCCAAAAAGAATAAGGGAAAAAGAAGCCCTTAATTCCCCAAGGCGTAGCAGGAACTGTCATGTTTCATCGAAAACATGTGTATAGATTAATCTGAAGCCACCCTCAAAAAGAGAGATGAAAATGTCAAGAGTTGTTGATAAGGTCTGACACCTAATATCATGAATTGTAGACGTACCAATTTCAACACATAAGTAAAGAAAAAATGAAAAGTGGTTGTAATCTGGAGGGGGGGGAAAGGAAATTTCTTGAAAAAAAGCACCCAAAATAGACACTGTTTATGGGATTTTCTATGAATTTTATACAAAAAAGGTCTCTTAAGAAAGTGAATATTCAATTTTGGACAAAGGGAATAACTCATAACATACCACCAATGCCAATGTTTATCTTTTAACCATTGCACTGGTTCATTATAAAACTTAATAAATGTTGTCACCAAGAAATGCTGTATAAGAAGAATGCAAGCAAGGATGGATATCAAAATAGCTACTTCATGACAAGCTCTCTAGATTTTGAAATTCTCTCAGTTCTCTCTCTTAAGCTACTCCTACTTTCCCACAACTCAATCACTATAACACCAAATTAGGAGTTATGCCTCGATAGGTATGTAATCCCCAATTTGGAAACTTTGCTCTGCCAAAAACTTGCTTTGAATTTGCTACAACTTACTCCTTTAATCTCTCTGACCAACTTACAGTGCATACAAACTTTCTTCTTTGGACATAGAAGAACAATTATTATCAAACAGATTATCTCCCTCCAACAGATCCAAGGTGCCAAAATAGTAGGTGGTAATTACTTCTAGATGGTCCTCAATGAGAACTTTCTGGCCAAATAAGTTGCAACCATCATCTCCATTCTATTTAACTCCAGATCTTATGAGCCTTTACTTGTCACCGTAAGTGAGGTCTTAGAAACTTTCCAATTTACTAATTCGAGAGAAACCAAGATAGATAACCATCTCTAACCCACCCACCCATCCCCCAATAAAATATCCAAACTTAAGTAATTTTGGTACTGAACCCTAACAACATCATCCTACCATGCGCGTGCACACACACATTAAAAGTATAAAAATAAAAAAAAATCCAAATCTCTTCACCACTGGATCAGAATCTCCATCCCTCTAACGAAAGAGAAAAGGTGGTGGAGGGGAAGGGAACTTAGAACACAATAATGCCAGCCTTGGACTACAATTCACATTCAAACCAACAGAAGAGATATAGCATCTCATATGTTCCACAGAAAATGGGACCATCATCACCAGGTCAGGAACTAGAAAAGGAAATATAATAAATCATAACTCTAGACACAAACAACAGGTCCAAAGAAGTATCTGGGATGAACTTGCAAGCCACCGTCTGAGTGAAGGGAAGAATCATCAGAAAAAGAATTACAATCAACGAGGAACGGATAAAGTAAAAGAACCAGCAGAAAAGAAGAAAAAAACTTGGAGCTATTAATAATCTAGATAAAGACTTGAAACATTGGTCATAATGAAAGCTAAAGCGAAGAAGCTCATGCCCACAGAGTTTTGTGATGAATAGAGGTTATTAGAGTTCTTATTTCCAAGATTTTTATCATTCTGGAAATTGTGCAAGGGAGGCTTCTGTTTCTATGTGCTTGATTTGCAATTTCGGGGGCAATATGTGTAGGAAGGAATAAAAGGAATTTTAAAGATCATTATAGGCCTATTAAGTTACTTTGATATAGAGTTATGTTTCCATCATCTCCTTGGGCAATAAGATCTAGCTGTTAGGGTTACATAGCATTGATAGATTTACAAAGTGATTAGAATTTGCATTGGTCTTACTTTCTTGAAGATGCCTCATCCACTTTCTTATATTTCTTGTTTTCATCAAAATTTCTTATCTACCCAAAAACATGCATGTCCATATTTTAAGTTTACTAGCATCACTAACCAAAAACCAGATTTAGTACAAGCTACAAACAGATCTACAAGAAGATGCCAATAGCATTGGTAAAGGTGAAGGAAAAATATGCTTCGAGTCCTTACTTTAAAATAATAATAATTATTCAAGGCCTAATGCAATACACAGTTTACAGTACCTTGCTCAACATAATTCAAACTGCTGCTGAAAATCACCTCTTTTAAAAAGGATACACTCTATGCATTGCTGTGAGCTGTTAAGTTTAGCCAACTTCTCAGACAATAACTGCCCATCAAATTCCTCATCACTCATCCTGTTGTGCTGGAAGCCTTTTTGTTAAAAATCTCTGCAACATTGCATATGGAATATAAACAGAGAAAATGTTAATCATATTACTACAAATGCAAATCAACACCCAGAAACTAATATGAAACTAATGCATGCAATGCTAAGCAGGGAAACATCTTTCTATCACCAGCCATCTAAAACACATAGATGTAGAAAAACAATTAAATTAGAGAATTACGTAGTATAAAAAATGCAAGCATAACTATTCAAGGAATTGACTCAATCAAAGAAGCATTAGATTCAATTACCTATACTCGAAACAATAATTGGAAGCAAAAGCACCACAAAACATCCCTAATTGAAACAACTGTAGCATTGTTGCCAGGCCCAAACCCCAATAGCTCCAGAAGGTCCTCTAGATAAGCAATAACTTTATTAATCACAATGAACACTTTCCAAAATTATGGTGTCAAGTTCCCTTGCTCTGACTTTCAAGGTGATAAATAATGTGAGGAGCTATGGTAGTTATGGGGATTTTGCTTGTTTGAATATCCAGAAACTGGTGAGGAATGGAACAGTACAGGTTTTCTTATACTGTAGTATTGATCACATATGGGAGGTTATGGTAGAGGCCAAAAATGGAGTGGCCTTGGAGACCGGTGAAGGGTGGGAAAAATATGTTTGAACTACTGGATTGTTGTGGTTTTAGAGGCTGGGTGACAGCAATTGCAGGGTGGCTAAAGAAAATGAGAACTGGGCATTGGTTGTGGAGAGTTCGGAGCCAGGATGAGAAAGAAAAGAGGCCATCTAGGTTGGGTGAAGATGGAATAAAAGGAAAGAATAATACAAGGATTTGATACTCTTTAAACGCCAACTTAGCACATTTATGTAACTTTATTATCAAAATCATATTCAAGGTGTTGGTCAAACTTTTGAATTCACAAAGGGATGTTTATATTTATCAAAAACTTCAGGCAAGCTATGTGATATTACCACTGAAAAGAATGAAAACATATGTGATCAAACAAAACACTATATCAGTGTTGCCCAGCCAATCCTCATTCAATCCAGTAAAGAATAAAATGTACCACAAAACTGACATGTTATTCTACAGGGACTCAAAAGACATTTCAGCATTGAGAACATAAAATAAAATTCCTTGACTAGACAGACAGGTAATCTAAGTGATAAGAGGTTGGTCTAATGAGGTCATTATACCAATTCAGCAGTCACATACAGCAATCAGTGTTTTATAAAGTTATACTAAAGAGTAAACATATCCGATGAGAAAAGTAAATCAACTATTCAACTTGGTAATCCCTCAGTTAAGAGAGCTACAACAAACACCCATGTTTATTGCTCTCCAGCAATGCCTTTTAAAGCACAAAAGAAGATTCTAAACAAACCATACACAGTATGACTTAAAGTTATCCTTGACATAAGGCAATTAGATGCACTTTAGACCTATATGAATTATTCTAATACCTACAGTACTCCAGCGTCAAGGCTTTCAGGATAATAACTCCACCACTATTTAACTGGTCTTTTAAAGTTGTTTGCAGAACCCTTTATCTCATATCCACAATTTGGTGACTGAATAAATCTTTGAACATACAGCAAACCATGGAACCAGAATCCACTAACCACAATTGGACAAATTCCAGTGGCCTTAGTCACATCATAAACCATATGATGATCAATTTCAAAGTAACAGTTTACAATAAATAAGCACATCTACACATCTTGATGCAATGTGGAAAGAGGAGAGAACCATCAATTTATTTCGAGGGCATTGTTTTTATGGGAAAACAACATGGAAACCTTAAATTAGGGCTAATTTAGCAAATTCTAGGTTCCTAAAGAGGAAACAAAGCCAACAACTATTCCATATAATTGTTAAAAGTACAAAACTCATCTTAAATAGGCTAAGAAATAGATTACATAGAGTCCTCAACATGGAATTCAATGGAATTTTTAAATCACGTGAATTTTCATGAATTTTTTGGATTTTAATAAAATTTCATAAAATTTAGTCATGGAATTCTATGTCACAAAATTTGGTGGAATTCGGTGAATTTTTATTGAAGATTTTTAACAAAATGAATAGAACAAAATTTGTATATAAAAAATATATAGTATCAACTCAATCATCCATCAATTTTTTAATGGACTTCTTAATTGAATTTCCATTAACTGTAAATCTGCTATTACATACATATAAAATTATGAATGAAACTTCTCTACTTGATATCTTAGTTTTATCGCTAATAAAGTTTAAACAATATATTGTACAAAGAACAAATTTTTCTAGACCAAAACCAAACCAAATTCATGTGTGAGTATAATATAATATACCAAATCAAGTAGATGGATTACATGAAATTTTATATCATAATTTTTTATGAAATTTGGTGAATTTTTATTGGAGTTTTTTATATCTACATGACACCCACTATGGTGTCTGATTTTATTCCTCAAGGAACATATGAGCCAGAAAAGAAAGACATTTTCTCAACACACTTCATTCATCTCTCTTAACATAAATTGGTCTCCTAGACCAGGAAAGTGTAAATGAGAAATTTACTGCATACACTTAACAGACACAATGTTCTTGGTGCCCCCTCCCCATTTTGGTCTTTAAAACACAAAACCCTGCAGATGTAAGAAAAATTAGATTGCTCAAAAGGACTATTCACATTCCCAAACTGGTGTAGTTAATCAAACTATAAAAGGACTTAAGAGCAGCACGTCATAACTACAGAACCCAAATAATGCTTTACATTAAAAGCCCCATTATATGTTTATATAAGCATAGAAATCCTGTATAAACATCGTAAACCGCAAATCCAGAAATTGATATCCAGATTTGGACACAATCCAATTGACTAAGTCATTGATTCACAACATAAAACTACAAAACAAAATAGCAAGATAAGCTATTTCAAAGTAACTGATGACAATAAAAAAGCATCAAAATAATGTGTTTCCACATTTGCATCTGATGATCACATTCTTCTCCATAAGTAAGCATTTACATTCCACCACAAGTAGCACCAAGAAAAGCATCTAATTTTCATCTAGGACAGTGTGGATCGCGAGTGAATTACTACCATTTGTTGAAGAAAGTAATGCAAGTATGGAAACCGACTGTACTAGAATTACAAAGTAAACTTGAAAAATAAATTAAATCATTTTTGCTTTCAGTTCCTTCAAGAACAAAGTCTAGAAAATATGAGAGGAGAAGCAATTCCAAAAGACAAACCTGAAAAAATCAAAGCACAAATTTCCATGCATACAATGTTAATTAAATAAATAAATGAATTTACCAACAGGATAACAACAAAAAATGCAAATGTTAAAAATAGTAATAATGATAAATAAATAATAATTTCTTGAAAAAATAAAATTTCGGAACCCTCGAATATTTACCTAAGT
Organism: Apocynum venetum; assembly: GCA_019593545.1. Classification (NCBI taxonomy): domain Eukaryota; kingdom Viridiplantae; phylum Streptophyta; class Magnoliopsida; order Gentianales; family Apocynaceae; genus Apocynum; species Apocynum venetum. The sequence continues at coordinate 102,423 of SRSM01000007.1, read as the reverse complement.
TCACTCTTTCTCGACAACTCAAGAAAACCTGGAAGAATAAAAATAAAAAAATTAAATAAAATAAGCAAGTGTAACCCACAAGTAAAAAAATTATGCTACTAGGGGGAAGGGTGGAAGACTGACCTGATACTGCAAATTTCCATAACCTATATACTTCAGTTCCCAAATAATTTCCAGAATAGCCCTAAAACATTAAATTTTCAAAATTAAACTCATTTTAACTTTAACATATTGCATGCAAGTATATGACACATGAATTTAGAAGAGAGATGAAAGAAATAAAAGATAAAAACCTGTTGCCGGAGTCGGGCGAGTAGAGCAGTGACGGAAGAGTAGAGCAAACTAATTGGGATTGTGGTCAAGAAAGGGGACGATGAAAATTAAAATCATTTTTTATATTTAGAGAGGGACAGGATGAGAGAGTGTGAGAGACCGTGGGCCATATTTATGGGACCCCTCCCGTGTGGTAGATTCTGTAAATCTACCGAAAGTTAGACTCAATTTGAACAGTAACCCAAATATTTTCAAGTCTAAAACCTTATTCCAAATATTTTTATTACTTTCAAAATTTTATTATTTTTAAATTTAAAATTTCATCGGAACCTTGCATGTATATCTCGCGCATTAATGTAAATAATATTTTTAATACATTAAATTATAATTATACTTTTAAATAAATTATTAACTATATTTTATTAATTTTATAATATTATCAATAATATAAGACAATAAAAAAATGATTAAACTTCTTAATTCTCTCTCAAAAATTATTATCCAATCACGACAATTATTTTCATTTCAAAAATGAAACTAAAAAAATTAATAAAAATTCAATCCAAATATTCTAAGGTTTGTTAGGTAATAACACCTCCATAACAATTTAATTTTCTAGTACTTAGAGTCTTATTAATGACAACTATTTAATTCTTTTGCTTTTTGTTAATTTTTCCTTCAAATATTCTGAATTATTAAGCCATTATTTTTAGAAAGATTTTTTACTTTTGCATTTTTTACAAACTATTGATTATTATCATTCAAATTTTTATAATATCTCAATATTACTTTTAAATTTGAATAATAAGATGTAAAAATTGATTAATTTTTTCACATTTTAAAGCGTAATATCAATACTATTTAAATTTTTGGAGGATAAAATATAAGAAGGTTTGTAGATGAAAAGAGTGGATTGCAAACACAGAGCTAAATAGTAAAAATGAGAGTTTTCATATGGTAGCCTTACCAATACTTTCAAGATCAAATAGAAGAGGATCAACTAAGAAATCATCCTTCACTATCCCACTTCCGATTAAGGCCTCATTAACCATCCTTTGTTTATGTTGTAAAATATCTCAATATTGATGCTTTGTCTTTTCTTCTCTCTTCAAAAAAAGAATAGGTCCATCCTTTGTTTATGTTGTAAAATGTCTCAATATTGATGCTTTGTCTTTTCTTCTCTCTTCAAAAAAAAGAATAGGTTGAATATCTCTCCTCATTGTACAAAAGTAGAAAGTTGCTAAGCAATCTCATCGAGGACAATAAGTATTTTAAGAAGGAATTATTTACGACTTAGGCAACCACAAACAGTTTGTTGTCTCAGTGCTCTTATAAATCCTTTTAATCCAGCTCTATTATGTATAAAACAAAACTTCATTATGGTTCTTTGTTGGGCTATGATTTTATATTGATTATAATGAGAGAACCGATGGTTTGGCTCTCCTATAGAAAAACACAAATAATGTAACGTAACAAAAAAAAGCAGTGGGTCATATTGATGTGGTTGTGCATTCATTTGATAGTAATCTATGGCGTCTTAGAGCTTTTTAGGACAATCTTAATCATGAACTTAGTCATTTCTCTTACACTATCTAAGTCATCTTGATGCACAACTTACCTTGTATTGGTTTTGTAATGGAGAATTCAATGAAATCTTGCATCCTAATATGAATGAGGGAATGCTTGAACAAAAAAGTTCTTTTATTGATGTTTTAGGACTGTGGTTAATGATTGTGGTCTTCTAGACTTGAGTTTTATAGGTCCTGTGTACTTGTGCAATAGTAACCACATGCCACTTTCAAATAGGTCTCATTGTTCCTATGATTCTCTCTTCATCACCTGAGTTCTAAAATATCATATTATCTTCCTATTTTCCTTTTTGATCAACAAATTTGCTAATGGTCGGCCACCAAAGTTCTTTTACTTGTCTCACTATGATCCTTATTGGTTGAAGGACAATGATTTGGACTAAGTGTTCCAGGATGCTTGGCCTACTTGTGTTGCTCATTGTGCTAATTCATTATTTTAGTAAGTTGTTTCTTCTATGGAATATTTATGCTCATGGAGTAAGGAGAAATTTTGGAACTTAGGTAAACAAATATCAAAGTTACCATCTCACATTTTATAGTCTCAATATTGGTGAAAATTTTCAATATAAAACTACAAATGTGAATTGGATGAGCCTTGTTTTGTAAGAAGATGTTAAGTAAAACCCTAAGTATGACATGGATGATTCTCTTGTGTAATCTTTATTTTTTTTTATTAATGTGGATGAATTAAATCACTATAAATCATTGTGTCTCATTATTTAATCTATCTTCATTATTATTTATTGTTTGTGTGCATTTAATTCATTCTTTAATTCATTTTGGTTCCTAATTTATTGTGCTCTACCTAAGAGCATTCATTTTAAAAATATCTCTCCTCAAAGTTTTCAAAAGGAAAAGTTTTTTATTTGCCAAAATTTTCTAAAAAAAACTAATTCATCTATCCCCTTATATTATCACCTTTATTTCATCATTTTTGTTCCATTTATAAGAATCCAACTAGAAAACATGTTCACATATAAATCATGCACTACTACTACCTCGAGAATGACTTGTTACAGCATTACCAAACAAAATTTCATCTACAAAGGCAATGCTATGAAAGTTCTCTTTTGGGAACCTTTAGAGTGTGTTTAAAAGTTAATGTAATTCAACTAATTATCATGTTATTTAATTATTTTATTTTGATTAAATTTAATTTAATTTATATTGTTTTATAAATATTTTTACATTTTTTCTCTTATTTATTTGTTTGTGGGATTTTTTAGAAAATTATTGTTCAAATATTGGAAATTAAAAGAGAGGTAGAAAAACAAAAAAAAGGTCAACAATCAATGGTCAAAAGTCAATGCCACGTCAACTGTCATCGTCGCATAAGTGTCGTGTCAATGTTCTACCGTATCAATAGTGTCTTGGTTGAAACGTTTTTGTGTTCGAGCTTTTGAGTTTTGTTTTTTTTTTTAATAAAAAAAGACACATTATGAAATTGTGTTTTCAATTAAATGATCAACAGTGAAGTAGTCACAAGTGCTTACTTTCCAACTTCCATTTATTACCATTTAGTCTTTTTAGTTTGTAAAGTTTCCAATTATCCCTTATAAATTTCCTATAAATACCTATATATTCCTACACTATTTTCACTAATTCTAACACCTTTTCTTCTTGAATTTCTCTCACTTTCTCTATCTAATTCTCAAATATTATAGAGATAATTACAGTTTAGGATAAAAATTGATTAATTGCTTATGGCAAACCAATTGGTTTTGAAATTAAAACCAACTCTATCTATGAATGTATAATACTTATGCTGAAACATTTTGATACATTCATAGCATTGCTAGGAGGTTATTATAGACTAGAACAATTATTCAATATAACTCATTGGTCCATATTGAAATTGCATAATAAACTATAATTAGTCTTTTAAATGTTGGTCATTTCTTTGATGGTTTATTAGTTTTTCTTGATAAACCTATAAAACATAAGTTGATTTCTCTTATTGCATAAAAAATTCTTGTTACACCATCCACAACAAGGGAGCTTTTAAACATAATAGAAACTTTTGTTCTAGAATTTGATCATGAGATAATTCAAATTGATTGGTTTGATAATCGAAACAAACGCAACAAAATATGGATAAATTTAATTTAGAGCTATGATTCTAAAATTGAATAAATGTCACCATCTTCACTGGTGTACAAATATTCCTAAAAGATATGATCAATCTACACCCTCAGACAATACTTGGTTTTACCTGTGTTTTTCATTTCAAAATTCCGTCTTTAGGAATGTCCCAATAATATTTCTTTTATTAACATAAACTAATTGATATAGAAAATATTAATCAGCACACAAAGTTTGAACACTCCTAACACTCAATTATTGACTTAGGCTCTAGATCTAAATCATCATAGAAGAAATTATTGATGCGAATAAGATGTCAACAATTGTAATATTTCTATTATATGTTTTTCCCCTATTTATAAAATTTATAGAAATTCTAATGTTTATATCAACCAAATTCTAGTAATTTCCCAAACTGTTAGGATTTGGTCATTATGCATCCCAGTATTATGATTGTCTAGTGTGCGTACAAATTACTGGGATTTACATCTTCATGACAAAATACTTTAGGACTATGTTGGGATTGACTGAATTTCTTTATTAAATTTGATTTTTCACAGATTCTTTTTTTTGCACCAATAGATCTCCCATGCTTATAGTATTGTGGAGCATCAATATATATGCTTTGATTTTGAGAATCTCATCTTTTTATAGTGTGTTTACTGCAATATATGAGATTTAGTCACTTCTTATGATAAGTAAATACATTTGCTAGATTGTTTACAAAATTTTGCAAATTAATTTTCTTCTAAACTTCCAGCTCAGTTTGATATAGAATAGTTTTTTCATTCCATGAAATTTCATGGCATTTTTTTAAAACTTAAAAAAAAAACATAGCCCACTTTAAAATTTGGCATTTCAAAACACTTTTTTCTGACATCACATATTAGTCCCACTTAATCACATAAACAATATATTTTTATTATTTTTTAATTAAAATTACAATATCAAACAACTTATTAATTATATTTTATACATTTTATAATATTATCAATTACGTGGGACCCAAAACATATTATTAAACTTTCAATTCCCAATAAAAAAAATTTGTATCCAAACATAACTTCATTTCAAAACAAAACAAAAAACACTTTCAAAACTCAATCCAAATATACCCTAAGTTTCTATCTCCCTCTAATGTCGGGAATGATCTTTACCAAATATATAATTACTACTGTAATGTAAATTGATCATCTTTTCATAAACAATGTACGTTTTGATGGAAATATAAGAATTTACTTGTAGATAGAAATGTTTAAATTTTTAGTTCAAATTCATGTTTGTTTTTGGCAAATGGGCATGATATGATTCACTTCGAATCTTGTTCCCCATTTTATCCTTTTGAATTATTTGTTAAATCTCAACCAAATGTTTTAGTGTTCAATAGGTGTGAGATTAACAAAGTTTATCACATAACTCTCAAATTTAATTATAACAATTCCTATGTATATAGAGAAAATAAAGATTGTATCCACAAAAAATTGTTTAAAACAATTAATCGAAAAAGATTTTGGAGGGTTTTGGATATTTTTTTGAAGAAAATAACAATACTTAAAAGAAATAGTTTTGGGGTTTTTGAATTGTGAACAAAAATTAAAAAATATTTATGGAATACAAATAATATAAAAAGTGTCAGTAAGGAAATATTATCAAATTATATTTTCATGAGATTAATCATATATAAAGACATTATTGAGTAATTAATTTTAAAATCTCAATCAACCAAGACAGATTAATATCCTTACAATTTAAATTAATTTTACTCAAATAAAATAATCTCTAATTTAATTAAATATCATTATCAACTAGCGTGAATAGAATATTCAATCAAACTGTATTAAATAAATAATGTATCACTAAAATTAAATTGTATATATCAATCAGTTTCAAATATCTATAATTTAAATTATATAATTTTACTACTAATTAATTAAGGTAAGAGTTATAAGTCAATTTAACTAATAGATGATACTTAAAAAAGATTGTCAATCCAATTAATTAGATTGTCAATTAATTATATAATCATTTATATATATATATATATATATATTAACTAGATTTTCAATTCAATTAATTCACACAATTATATTAATTAAAATAGAAATTATATAAATACTAACAAAATATCTCCTGTAATATAAATCATGAGAGCAGCAAAGGACCAGAATGGCCTTTCTATTTGTGTTCAGTTCTACATTGTCTTCGTTGCTGTCAGAGAACATCTCTTGGAAGCACATTCTAGCTCGGACCGGGAAGTAAAGGAAACATTCATAATAACTCAGTCGCACTGGATAAAGCCAACTAAAGTTATAGAACCTACTCTGAATACACTCAACTCAAACTTTTTACAAGGAAATGACCAAATAAAAATGGAAAATAATATCAACCAAAATTATTCTCTTAAGCATCGTTCAGTTGTTCTTGGCAACAGTAGCCTGCTTTGCACCAACAGAAAAGAATTCAGTGATCACCTCCAGAGGCATGCCCTTTGTTTCGGGAACCTTCATGAACACAAAAATCCACGAAATGATGCACACAATTGCATATATGCCAAAAACACCACCAAGCCCAATTGACGAGAGCATCACTGGAAGGGTATATGTGACAATGATATCACCAACCCAAAATGAGAGGGCACATATGGCAATACAGATACCGCGAACCCGTGTAGGAAATATTTCTGCACAAAGGATGTTGGGAACAGGACCAAATCCCATCACAAAAAAGCAGAAATAGAGCACTACACTAACCGTTGAAACAGCTGCATTTGCCACCTTGCCCATATTAATGAGACTACCGATGACTAAAATGATGAGGGTTATGATTAGGACAGGAATGGTGTTGAGCAGCAAAGTCCTGCATCAAAGGAACAAAAAGGGAATAGGTTAAAAATGAAAATGATATCTGCAGTGGCGAAAAAGAACAAAAATGAAAGGCAAGAATTTAATACAAATTAGATTTTTGTCTTATCCTCGAGCCACCTACATGATTTTTGAGAATCTCTATTTGATCTCATGTTGTAACCTGAATTACATTTTCAGGAACCAGACGGAATAAAGATTGACTATGCAATGACCAAAAGCCATACATGTTTGCTTGAAAATAAGGGCTACCGGGGAATAATATGACTCACATTAAAGAAAAATTCCCCATCCCTGTTGGAAAAAGTAACAGAAACGAGGTTGTCACTTCATTTACATTTCTTTATCAGAAAGTGTTTTAGGAGGCATAAGTTATTGGGGCAAAATGACCAAAACATTACATAGCGAAAGCTAAGCAAAAAGTCAGCATCTGTCATCACAGTTACAAAATTTCTTTCAAAAATAACAACAAAAAATCAAATATGCATAAGAAATCACCCCCTTGGGCCAGTGAGAGGCTAAACCCATCAAGGAGAGTCATGTTAGATTTGACTAGCGCTTTATTGTGTATTTAATCCCTGAAAGAAAGAAGCAAGTCTATATATTTCAGAGCTTGGGAAACTAAAAAATACTTTCCAAGCTGTTACGCAGATGTTCCTGGAGTTATGGCTTATGATCGCCATTTATCTTGTTCGACAAAGAATGATGGATGACTAGAGTAATAAGTTACCCTTAATGCACAAAAGTAAATATTTCAAAAAAATTTTGACGCGTATGAAGTTGATATGGTACTACTGTGAAGTTAAAAAGGAGAATTAAGAGGATTCGTCCAGTAAGAGAATCAATTGCAGAAGCATAAAAAGGACCACTATCCTTGAACTTAAAATAATTTACCGTTCACTCAGGAATGACATCTCTAGGAAAAACATAGGTAAAAACTTACCTTCTACCAGATAAGTCCATGAGTCTCATGGCAATAGCTATGGAAGGTAGCATCAATAAGGTAGTTATGGCACTAATAAGTATGGATGCAGATGTTGAACTAATGCCTATATTTGACAAAAGAACACCAACACCAGCTTGTTCAAGAATCTGAGGCGTGTAGTAAAGTACTCCATTTATACCAGAGAACTGCACACAAAGAAGCATATTGGAAATCAGAGAAGCCAAAAATGTTCTCATCAGTAAGCTGGCTAAACCCATCAAATGTTCACACCAATAATAAGCTGTAAGAAGTTGGCTCTAAACTCTTCAAATATCTGCTTCCATCATGGAAATTCTTGCTGTGGAAGCTAGTACATATGTGAAACTTTCTGGGTAAAGATTTCAAAGCAATATAAAGAGGATATAATTGTAATGAAAAACATACATCATCCCTGTGAGAGAACCAAACACATGGTATAGAACAGGTTCAAATGGCATAAAAAAAATACAGAAGTAACAATCTTACAAAAGAAGTGAACCACCCAATCCAACTGAATAACTATAAGTGATCAATACAACTAACTACCCACTAGAAATGAAAATTATTTTAAAACAATATTTATGCAACCGAAAGTACAATTGCTCAAACCAAGCAAGCTAATTCAGGATTTTGTTCAGCCAAAAGCTGGAAGAAACCTAACTAGATCAAACTGAATCTACAAGCTTCCAAATCATTTTGAGAAACTAAAATAGTTGTATGTGTCACAGATTAATATCTAGAAGAGTTTTCATCAGTTCAGAAAATAGAAAGGTTGAGTAGTCATAAATCTCGTAATAACTAAATCCCAAGAATGTATTGATTAATAACTTCACTTAGTCCATGAAGCAATACAAAATATCTTTTCAGTTTCTTTCTCATGCTCACTTAGTCCCTTTTTAAAATTTCAATGCTAATCCAATAGATAGAGGAAATGGGATTTTATATCAAAGAAAAATCACATGCACACTCACTACCAGAAAGGAAGAAGGATAAAAGCACTATTTTCCAATTCTTGTACTAGCCAAATATGCTCTATAAAGTTCCATAGCCTGACATTCAAATAGGATAAATGGGAGTATGAAAGAACAAGGAGTTGAGCCTAGGGACCAATGGGGGCGGGACCAATCCCCAAATAGGGAAACGGAAATGGGGCAAAAAAATCACACTTTTACCCACTTTATTTTTTTAGAAAAAAATACTCAAATATTGATTTAATACAATTATAATAAGTATTAAGGACATTATAGAGAAGAAAATATAAATAAGTAATTATATGTATGTGCATGTGCTTATATATATAATGGAAAAATCACAAATCTGCCACTTTATTTATTATTTATGATGCATCACTTATATATTTTATCTTTTATTAACTTTTTTATATCCTCAACAAAATTCGAGCAATTAGTTATATCCCATTGTCACTCTAGACAGTGTTTCTAGTGGGACATTGCATCTTTTGGAGTGAGACACCACTGCTTGAAAACACTATTTGGAGTAGTAGAGGAATAAAAATATTTGATCGAAAATTGTTCGAGGGTATAAAATTAAAAGATAAAGGATAAAAATGATGAATCATAAAATGTTTAGCAGCAGAAAATTGTGATTTCCCTTAAAGAAAATTGTTGAGGATATAAAACTAAAGGATAAAGGATATAAATGATGAATCATAAAAAGTTTACAACAGAAAATTGTGATTTCCCTTAAATATTTATAAAAAACAAATATTTAATATATGTTATATAAAATAGTACTATGTATATATGTTGTATGGGGCTGGGACGGGTCCCCATAGAAAATTGCTTACCTCTGCTTCTAATCCCTGTTCCCACTTAAATTGGGAGTCCTCATCCACAACGAGACCGTGCCACTTTAGCTGAGGATTTTACCATCCCTAATTGAGCCTTTAAACATTTGACATACAGCAGTATTTCCCTATTACAGGAACAATAAACTGGCTACAAAAATTAATAAACAGAGAATACAGCAAGCAACACACACAGAGGCAGAATATAGAGAAGCCAACCAAATAATTCACAGTAAGAAACCGGAAAAGGTCTGAATACTTTCATAGGACAGATTGCTACCTGTTGAAGTATTTGAATTCCAATTCCAACAACCAATGCATGTCTGACTCCAGGTTCAAATAAGTCCTTCCAGATTGATCCTTTTACTGCAGCTTCAGATGGATGAACCATGGCAGGTCCAATTGGATGCTGGTCCAAAAGCTCCCTAGAATATAGGGCTGGCTGACTCACTAATGCAGCAGCCTGGATATATTCGCCACAAGTAGGTGTATCACCACCGGGAAGGGAAACTAGAGATCCTCTATGGGATGCAGAGACACAGCCCTCATGCAAATAGATCCTCTTAAAGCCTCCTTCCTTCTTTCCATCTTCACCTTCTCTTTCCGTCCATTTCCATGCAAGCTGCCAACCACCACCAATGCCTGTACTACCTACTGACTCCCCATTGGCTGCTCGAAGAGCACTGCCCTGCCTCATGCTCAGGATACTTCCATGTGAAGGAGGTGCACCCATGTCTTTTTCCATGCTTGTAGTCTGACGTGATATTAGCGGGCTCTGCAAATTGTCATCTGATTCTACTCCAACAGCATCAGATGTATAGTCTTCTCCCTCTCTTGCAAGACTCTCTTCATCCCATTCTTCAGTCCTAGGCTGATTTCCTGCTACACTAAACATGCTGCCTAAGTGTGGAAAATACATACTTCCTTTGCTTCCAGTATCTGGAAATTTCTCATGAACACTGCCAAAAAGGGTTACAAGAGGGTCTACAAGGGGCATATTCTGGTTCATTAGGCTTCCTTGGCGAGATGCTAAACCAAGAACACTCTGTCCTGTTACAGGTCGCGCAACCCAAGAGAGTCCTTGTTCTGGAGCATAAAGCTTTATTCTATCCTTCTCAGTACCAGTTTCCTGATCTTCGGCAAGTTCATCACCTGGGCCAATTATGTATTCCTCTATAGATGTGTCACCCCCAACACCAAGGCCTTCAACTAACAATGCCATCTCACCTGCTTGGAAAATGGTAGAAGTTATTGACTTTAAAAATTACTAGCCCCAATTTCATTCATCAATTCACAAACATAAGCTGCTTGGCAAATTAAAATGTTCACCTACGGATGAAGGGATACATTTTTCAGGATTACCACAAAAGAAAAACATTTGATTTGTATAAGATAGAATCTTGGAGCACTGAGTGTTTGTATTGAGAAAGATGGAAGGACACACCAATAAGGAGGAGAATATTCAGTCTTCGAAAACAAAATGTGAACTCTGAATGCAGTTTTCTGAGTACATCAACCGTTCAGTGCTTAACTTGCAATGCCTTCCCTGTTTTGGAGCTCTCAGTACTCCATTTGGATGCATGATACGACAGAATCTCATGAACAAACAAAAGGTGCAGTATTTTATTCTATTTTATTTTTAAGGTGCAGTATATATGTATCAAAAAGAACAAGATGCTGAAGGTCATGAATCAAAAGCTGAGATTCATGATGTCGTCATTTTGGGGAGCAAAGAAAAGATCCTGATAAGATGAAGGAAATCATCTTTGGCGAAGTAATTTTACTTCAAAATTTAAAAATGGCAAGATCTAGACATATGTTCCATGGGATGCCATTCAAGTGTTATCAAAACTTTGTATTTGAAACTTCAATAAAAAATTCTGAGAAGAACTCACCAGCTACATCTTCCCTCCCACGAAGTCTCTGCAAAACCTTCTTTGCCTCAATCATCCGACCTTTACTAACAAGCCATCTAGGAGATTCAGGCAAATATAGTACGACCAAAGCAAAATAAATGATAGAGGGAATGGAAAGAACACCCAGCATCAATCTCCAATTTGGCAAGCTCATCAATGACATTCCAAAAACCATGCAGTATGAAGCAAACATTCCCAAGGAACCAGCGAACTGAGGTAAAGTGTTCAATAACCCCCTTATTTCTGGCGGAGCTGTCTCTGATATATAGATAGGAACCAAAGTAACAGCCAAACCAATTCCAAATCCATCAAGGAGCCTTGCCAAAAGCAGGACATAGACATTTGGAGACCATAACATCACAAGACCACTGATAAAATACAGGATAGATGAGATTATCAACAATGGACGTCGGCCCAGCCAATCAGCAACACCACCGGAGAATGTAGTAATTACAGTTGCACCAATCAGTGACATGGCCACAATGAGACCTTCTACGGTAGGCTGGCTTTCCAATTTGAATTCTCTCTTTATGTATAGAACAGCCCCTGTCATTTATTTTTAAGAAGAAAATAATTGCACATGAGAAACCATTTTACAAACCAGGATCACTAAAAAGAAGAAATTGACAACTTCAAGGGCCAATACTACAAAAAAGCATGGATCTTGGAGAAGAAATTTGAACCAGCTTGTTAGAATTTCAGGTAAAAGAATTCACCAACAGTTAAAGGGTTAAAGGGGGGGGGGGGAAGATAAGAAGAGTTATTGCAATAATCCCAGTATAAAATACAAATATGAAAACTCTTGAGTAAATAAGGTCATGAATAAATTTACCAGCGATGGTTGCATTATCCCATCCTTGTAATAGATTACCGATGGCAGCACCAATTGCTACTAGCACTGCACCACTCATCTTCCTCAAATACAGCAGAAGTTAACCAAATTTGATAACCTATTGCCAAAACAACAAAGGATCAATCAAAGAATTATTGGAAATCAAACAACCTAAAACCCAGCACATGGGATTCCAGGCACCAGTTTCCATCCAACCCACTTTGAAAAACCAGTCATAAATTGAATACCAAGCTTAGCACGAAAACAAAACTCCGATTTTAATAGCAAAAGACAAGCAGTACCTGAAGCAAAGCCAGAAGAAGAAAATGAAGATCAAGAGCTACAATTAACTAACACTATCACTCCTGTGAATGGTAGAATTCAGATTGGAATCTTTTAAATTCACACTCTATTCTACATCAACTTTCTTGAAAATAAGAAGACAAAAAAGGACCTCCTGTTCAGACAGCGAGAACTAGAAGGAACAATCATGAAAATTGAACAAGCGCACCAGATTATAAAGGGAAAGCAAAAGAAGAAACAAATAAAAAGAAATAATAAGAGGACTTCGTGGTGCGACAAAATACTATGTTGGTGGCGTAAGGCAATAATAATTATGTAAAGAGACTACTGGAACTGCGGCACCTGCCTCCACGTCATAATCTAGGATTCGCTGTTTTCAGTATACAGATGCTAGCATCTGTTTTTCTTTTAATATAATAAAAATTATTTCTCTATTCAAAATTAAATACCTATTTTATTATAATAAATATATTTTAAAGTTAATGAATCATCTTTTCTTTTTCTTCTAAAAAAAATTATTTTTCATTAAATTTATGTTTACAACCTTTTTAAGAGATTCGTATTTCATTCTTATATTTATTTAAATATGAACGATTTAATTATATATAGAAGGAGTATTTAATATTATCTTAAAATTAAATTATTTAATACTTTATCTATTCAATATTAATATTAAACATTCAAATTTAACTTAAACAAACAAAATATTAATATTAAACATTCACATTTAACTTAAACAAACAAAAAATGATGGGTTTATAAAATTTCTCCTTTTTTTTCTTTTCTTCTTTTTCTTTTCCTTCTTCCTCTCTTCTTCTTCGGCTACGTCTTCTCAACCAACCAATATTACATTACAACCTCCCCCTCATTTATTTACATAAATAAAAAGAGAAGAAAGAAAGAAGGTGGTCTTGACTCTTCATTGTATAAATAAGAAGAAAGATAGAGAATAAGAAAAAAGGGTGGGCGTTCTTGATTTGCAGAAAAAAAAAAAAAAGAGGAGAAATTTTGTGTTGTAACATCATAATTTTTGTTTGTCTTTGTGCTTTTTTTTTATTTTTAGGATTGGGATATTTGTCTTTTTGTTTTTATCTCTTAAAAAAATATTGAGATTTTTAAAAAAAATAAGTGAATAGGAAATTACTTAAAATACCCCTAAGGAATTGACATCTTAAAAAATATATATTGACTTAATTAATTTGAATGGATTATATTCAAATTGATCCAATTAGTCAAAATGTGAAACATTAGATATTCAATAATTGGAAAAAAAACTTGTTAGGAGCTCTAATTGTGAAAGAATCAAATGTTAGAGGGGAATTGCACTAATTACTCTTTTGAAAAATCCTCATGATCTAAAATACCCTTAAGTTAATTAGTGAATTTAGAAGTTAGGTTATTTGCTTCATGTTACTCTAAAGTGTTCGGATTTACATCATTAAGTATTGTTTCTTAGAGTTGTAACAATTGATTAACATATTTCCTTGAAAATTCAACTAATTTGGCCAAAACACACAGACTCACATGTTAGGCATGATTTGTTAGCCTCTTACGTTAGTTTTGACTAGTTAACAATGAAATTTTCACAAACAAACCTAATTCTTATTAACTAGTTTCCTCCATTAATAGTGGCACTTGAGGTTCTTCAATACGTTACTAAGCCATCAGGTATACATTATTGATACGACTTAATATATTTTGTTTTAGTTAATTCACTTCATATAAAAAATTTGTATATGTAATTCTTTTAATAATTTTATTCAATGTAGTTCTCATATTGAATACATATTACAATAATCCTTCCTCTATCCAGAATTGAATATTCATATTTATATTTTAATTTGTCTGAAATTGAATGTTCACTTTCTTTAAATAAATATATTTTTATCCAAAGTTTTATTAATAATCCTTTAATTTAAGGAATTTATATCATATTAACACATATGTTCCATCGCTAGTCATAAGTGATTTATATATCACTAACTCATATGTCTTACCATATATTACATTAATATAAATGATAATTTGGTCATTTAAATAAAATCAAAGTTCTCTTTTATTTTTAATAAAAATATAAAATGAATATTCAATTTCGAATAGATAGAATATTTAAAGTATTATGCACTCTTTCCGTTCGAAATTGAATGCCCATAAAACTTTAAATGAAAAATATGTTTATGTAAAGAAAATGGATATTCAATTTCGAATATTCATTTTCATTGACAAACTTATTAAATTAAGAGAATTACATTTGACTAAACAAATTATTAATAAGGATAATATGAAAAAAAATTTTAAGGTAAAATATTTTAAAATTTTAAATTAAATTAATTATTAATATTTAATTTTGAGTGAAATGAGCAATTCTGAAGTTGAGCTCTCACAGTTTAATATCTATACTTTCACATTTGCAATAATTTTCTTGAAATATTAATAGCCATATATGTGTCAGATATTACTAGCCAACACTAATAGATTGATGCATCAATTGAGGCCATACGGGTAGCACTGGAAAACGGGCCAGCCAGTAAGTATATTAGTCTTTATTATCATAGTCTGGCTTGGATAGTTACGGATCGTGGATCTAGGCGGGCCACATACTAAAACGAGCTTAACAGGATCTAAACGGGTCACGAGTCTAATAAACTTAAACGGGAGAAAAAAAAAATTAAAAATTAATGAAATATATCAATATCTTTATTTCTCCTTTCATTATCAAATTATTAATAATAATATTTGAATCTATATTATAAAAATGTAGATCTTTAATTAAGTAGTTATCATCTAAAATGAAAATTAAAATAAGTTAATAAATATATAAAACAAATATAAAAATAAACGAGTAAATAAATCAATTCAACTTGTATAGTGATTCTAAAAATAAAATATAAAAGCGATTTAAAAAAATAGTTTAGGAATAAAACTAACTAATTTCTTTGAATAAATTAATAAAGAAGAGTAATGTTATTACTAAAACTTATTAAAAAAATAGTACAATAATAATAAAATAGAAGTAAGATTTATCAAGAAAATATTAAAAATTTTGGATTTTTTTTAAAAATCGAGTCAAAAAGCCCACGGACCTAAATGGTCCAAGTCCATATGAGCCGCGGGTCTAAACAGGCCGGACAAAAAAAATCCAATTTTATACTAGCTTAAATTTTAAAAGTCTAACTCATATTTTTAACCGATCAAAATGGACCAATCCGTCGAACCAACCCATATTCCCACGGGATAAGAAACATTTCAAATCAATAAAACCCTTTAAAGAAAAGAATTATAACATAATGGGTTTATAAAAAGTTATTAATAAATTTCTACTTTGTAAATGACATTTCATTCTAATTATGATATTTTTGCAGCATAATTGTCACTTTCAGACGTCAGAAGTAGTCTTGTTGTGGTGTAAGAATGCTACTTGCAACCTCAAAATTCAAAGTTTTTTTTTTTTTTTCGAGTCCAAAGAAGAAAAAGATGAAAAGGACGCACAATCCAGTGAGCCCTTGCACACTTGGACTGAAACAAAAGCTAACAATTTTAAGTTTTGCAATAAATTAAGAAATTTTGTAGCTTTATTCATTAATGGCTCACTATCTTCCAAAGAGGAATAGTTACAGGCTTTCTTCTTCTTCTTCTTTCTTCTTTTTTTTTTTTTTAAATTTCTGAGTTGAAATATTTAAAGGTGACACTAGATGATGCATGATGATTTATAATTGCATGGGTTCCTTAGTCTATTCATGTATATTTTCATTTTCCTCCCAAAAAGTAAGAAACAAAAAAAAAATCAAACAACGCATGTGTAAATCAGTTTGAGGTATTTGAGATTTATTTTCAGAGATGATTAAACCTTTAATTTATTATTAAAAATAATTAAAACTTAATTTAAAATAATCAGCCCTGAATTTTTTTAGAAAAACCTAAAAACTGTGTAATCGACCTTACCCCTCTCTATCTCCCATTCTCTCACTCGCCGCCTATCTGCGGCTACCAAGAACTCCTTCTCCCAAATCCCAATACACCGCAATTCATCCTCTGATCAAAGATCGTCAGAGCAAGCATCAATAGTTCCCAATAGGTACACCATGGTTGTATTTATAGGAAATTTGATGGGTTCTGTTTCTATTTACAGATATGGAATATACTTGTGTGGAACAACAACGTTTTTACTTGATCATTGACGAATCTGCCTTTTGTGTCGGTTTCTTGTAATAATATATGGTCATGCAATGTGTCGATTCGTCAAGATTAGTTCAAATGAAATGCATTAGATTTGTGGGATTACTATGTTGTCCTGGGTCTTTTTGTGTGTGGATATGTGGAAAACTACTTGGTAAAATAAGCAATGTCCTGAGTTAATACAACATTCATTTGAGCTTAGCGACAAGTTTTGTTCTTATTCAATAAACTCTATATTTTTCTTCTTTTTTTTTTTTTTGGTTGCAAATTTGTCGCAAGGATGAATTTTGAAGATAAATTAATTAAAAAAAAAACTTGTATCCAATGCAAAATTTGCAAAAGGAGAGTTTTCTTCAGTCTGAACTCCCCTTTTATCTAAAATTTGCAAAAACATAGTAATAAGTCTATCTAGTAAATTTTTCAAAAAAAAAAAAAAAAAAAGGGCTATGTAGTAATAATTTTATCTAAAAAACTTATATTGCAAAATTTGATGGAATTCGGAAAAACAGGGCCAAAGGGGGAATTGGGACATGGACAGAGATGATTTCAGCCTTGCAAGAACGAGGATAGCGAGATGGGCACACGTGTCTCCCCTTTGACAAATGCAAGACGCAGTTCGTAAGTGTTGGAACAAAACAAGAGTACCCCTCACATCACTTCATAATTTTCAACTTCATTTTCTTTCTTTTCTGTCTCTGCTCATTAAACAGCATATAACAACAACGATTTGCATTCTGAATGACTTTGACAGTTGCCCTATCGTGAAGCTCCACTAAAAAGTTCCATTGGAATAACAAAAACACATCCACCCAAAATCAAACATCGAATTTTCTATTTTGATATGTTCTAATTTAAAAAATTATTTTCCGCTGCCACATTTAGTCTTACCATTAGCCGAACTGATTATAAAAATAATGTAATAATTTACTCATGGAAGACTTTTTAATTCTTTTGCTTAAGCCAAAAAATAAATATTCAATTTTGGATAAAGAGAGAATAAAATATGAATATATGATTAGATAAACAACCAACGAGGCTCACTGAATTATGAGTTGATATGGAGAACAGAAAGTGAAACAGAATGTGTTCAAACCATATGCTTCTAAGCTTCTGCATTACAAGAGTGTCAAAAGAAGAAAGCAACCAACAAGGTTCGTTCATTTCATTTCACTAATTCCGGCAGCTCCATCATTTTCATCAGCGATAAAAATAATGATCTCAGGCTCTCAGCTGCCAACCAATCAAAAAAAGTAAAGAAGGGAAGAAACTGACCGCGTCCCTACAAGTTACAGCAATACTACCACCTCAATTCATATCTTCAAAACAGTTTTCCACAAGAATAGCTGGAACCGTAATAACAGTGCATGCTCATGTAAGATGAATGCATGCGCTCATTTAATAAAATCATAGGGTATCTTCTCAGAATTCTTTGTAGTATATATCGCGTCATGGAAATGAAAGACCTTTATTATCAGCCTGCCAAATGCTAAGTCCACCAACAGCAGTACATTCTCATTATGCAAGTTAAAGAGAAACTTCATATTTGAATCTAAAAGTTGTTCTTCAACGGCAACCTGAACAAGGTCTGTTGCAGGACAAATCCACTAAAAGTTGTCCCACAAACCTACCCTCAATTCTGCTCGGCATCAGATGTTAAAATAGGCAGAAATTGAGGTTGAATCATAGAAGTTTTATACTAGGAAGGATGCCAAAGTGGAAGCTACAATATAAGAAGTTTAGTCCACAAGAAAGTAAAATAAAAAGAAAAGAGAGAGCGCTCTTAAAGTATCACTAAAAGGGAACATAAACCCTAAGTGACGCACCTAGGAACTTAAGGCATTGCACCTTAGTTTTGATAATGTTACACAACAACAATTGTAAAGAACATTTGGTAGACTCTTTATTAATTGAATAAAATGCCATACATAATGAATTAGAGAAGTCCTCCATTTTTAAATTCTGAAAAAAAATAAATATGCTGGACTTCTAGGACTAATCTTCTAAAACTATAAACCAAGAAGAATTAGACAAACTAGGAAATTTAAATCAGCTTCTACATCAGAAACCAAACTAGAAATATTCCCATCCTCTGAAGTATGCGATGTGGATGCTTTTGTGAGCCGACAATATCATGGGAAGAATAGAAAGAACAAGGCAGAAACAGAGAAGGTAGCAGTCCAATATCAGAGTTTTATTCTGTTTATTTTGTTCCCTTTATTTGTTTATTACGTTAGTCAGAATCCTAAATTAGATCCTATAAATTAGAATCCCCTGTTTTTTCATTGCTTTGGACAGCCTATTCAAGGACTGGAATGTTCAATAAAATACAGTACCTTTATTCTCTCAAAAAGAATTAATTCAGAGGGACTTTGTCAAGGACAAGTCTGCCTCCATCCATTCATTCATCATAGATTCCAGAAGTGTTCCTTTTGTATCTTAGACCTGTGACTAGATCCTATGCCAAGGTACATAAGAGTATGCCAAATTAAGGTGGCCTTTAAAGGAATCTTTTCCTCGCCTTTTGTTAGACCTTAAAGTCTTCTGCCTATTATCTCTATTAGTTGTCTTCTCACAAACTATGGTAGAGATAGCACCTCTATCCATTTTAGTGAATGATCTCGAATCTCTTCAAGTACCTCAGCTAAAAGTGACTTTTAGTTTTTATAAGAATTAACAGTATGGCATTAATTGAATCAGATATGCCCAATCTCCATATCCCATGCAACAGATTATTACATTGTCCAACAGCCCAGGATTGGAGACAGCTAATGGTGCAATAATTAAGCTTGCAGCAAAAGACCTTACAACATTAGCTCCTGTAAACTCTTAGAAGTCCTAATTCAGCCAATGAAATTATTCCCCCCAGCTTCCAGCTATAAATAGCTCAATTTATCTATGAGGTAAAATCCTTGTAAACCGAACCGGATTTACAAATACAATTCAGTTAGGTTTGGTTTTGCCGTTCAAACCAGATAATGAACATCCCTACCACCAGCTGTTCTCTCCGTTCGGAAGGGTATTTTGACACAAGGGAAGAAAATTTTGAGCCCAAGATACAAGAACTTGTCTAAAGCAATTTTCTCAGGATTTAGCAATGTTTTCATATCAAAGTCCATTTTCATGTTCCAGACAGGGTGAAAAAGGAAGTAAAACATTGTTTCCAAGTGTCAGAATGTATGAATGGTGACCTCAGACAAAACAAAAGTTAGAACCATGTTGAAGATAGTAAAAAATGTACAGCGGAACAAAAATTCAATAGATTTTCTCATTTCTCTATGAACGCAGCAAAAGGTCTTTTCCAGAAGATTTGCAATTTCATGAATGTAATAATTTCATATATCTAGTTCTTCTCAAGTTATTTGCCAACTTTATAAAATGACAGCAAAACTAAATGAAAGTTTTTTCTTAGCCTTTTATAGCAATCATATAAACCAGGCTTCCTTGCATTGGCTTTCAGGGATTTGTCATTCAGGAGTTTCTAACAAAACTTATCTACACTTAATATTTTAGCAAAGGCAGTGAAGCAACGGTTTCTAACATTAACAGACATTCATATAAGCAAATAATGCATCAATCTTTTCATAAAGGGGCTTGGAAATATCAGCATCAATTCACTATTCAACAACAACTACTTAGAAATGCCTAAGCACTCTATAAGCAAGATATTAGTATCAGCGAGTAATGGTAGATGGAACTTCCCAAATCGATTAAAGAATAATCCTAAGAGAAAACAACTCTCATTCATTACAGAATAGTCGCTGCAAAGGTTCTCACTTACAGAGTTTTAGCTTTCTAAAAAATGATGATACAATAGACTTAGGATAAGGCTTAGTAGAAAGACATGTCGGTATGTTCTCCGGTTGTTCTATCCAAAGTTTATGATCAATGCCACCGGATTTTAGTTTCTCAGACAAATTTACAATCTGGGCTTCGCCTTTCACTTCAAGAGTTACCTGCATTTAATTTTTAAAATATTTTAGAATAAAAAATAGTGATTAGAAAGTCATCCTTGTCTTTAGCGAGAGCGATTGGTAAAGCTTCAATAGTTGGCTAAAGAAGTTACTAGATATAGAAAGGAAAATCGCCATTTTTGAGATATCTTCCCTGCTGTAGCGTGGTTTTTTTTTATTTATCAAATCAACAAATACAATATTCAATAAACTTCATAAAGACAAAGACTCGTAACTTTAGTCACACGAAATTGACTAAGAACACCGAAGAATACAAAAATATTTCCAATCTAAAGCAAAAAATCTTTAATGGACTAACCTTATGCATAGAATCAAGATTGGAGGGATCACAGTACTGCTGAGTAAAGGGGTCATCTTTGTGAGACCAAATGGCTGCTACAGAAGCATGACAACCCTGCGTGACCACGCTACCCAGCGGCCAGGTGTCGATCAGGTCTCTCCGCAGGACCACGTACTGAATTACAGTGTCCAACTCTGTGCTACTGCCGGAGTCTTTACCGTCAGCGGCAGCAGTGGAAGCCTCCATTCTGACCCTGAACCTGGAAGGGAAAATTGGGCGAGCGAGTTGGGGCGGATACGATAGTCCGGCTGCAATACAACGAGGAGAGAGCAGGGAAGCCATTTTTATGAGTTTTTACCGAAAATTCTGTTTCCTTTTTTTTATAATTTTATACACAGAAAATTGGGGTAATTTTTTAATTTTATTTTTTACAAATGCGTTAAGATAAATTTTGGAAATTAAGTTGATTTGGCATTAAGAGCACTAAATCATAATTTTTGAAAATTGACTTAGCACTCACAACTCACAAGGCTGATTTACTGTTTTTATTTTAAAATTTTTCCCAATTTTATTTTCAAATTGAATTCACACATTTTTTTTCCCTCTAGTACTTTTGTATTGGAGTGATCTTGTGTAAAAAAAAATATTATTGAAGTACAATTTGTAATTTTTATAATGGTTTCAACACAAGCGTACTACTTGTAAAAAAATATGTATATTTTATGAAAATTATGCAAAAGAACAAATTTATATTTTTTAATTATTTCTAAATAAATGTCATCAAAGAAATTGTAACTCAATACTTAGCATTCATTACACCGATCATAAAGATTTCGGATTTAATAATTCCATCTCTCCAATAATAATAAAAATTTATAATTATTAAAAAAATTATATCTTAGTAATTAATGAATCTAAACTCTTAAATTTATCCCTTCGCTTATACATAATAAATAATACTATTTACAACTAAAATATGCAAATTTTTCAATTTGTATACAAAAAATCTAGGTATTCAATACCCCGCCCACATATAATAAAAACAAAACTATTTATAACTAAAATATGTATATATTTTTCAATTTGTATACAAAGGAATGATAAATTTGGCATTAAGAGTACTAAATCATAATTCTTTTATTATTCTATGGTTCACTCAGAAATCGTTCTCTGTTGATCCTCATCTTCTATGTAATAAAAAAAATTACTTGATTTGTAATTATAAAAATGATTATAGATTAATAGGTAACGCTAGAGATCTTACATTAATGTTCACATATAATAAAAAAAATTATATGTAACTAAAATATGTATATTTTTTCAATTTATATACAGAAAAACGCATTTAATAAAGAGCTAGACATCTTAAAATCGCATTATGCGATGAGTTTCTATGCCCAATCTTTGCGGTCCCTGACCAAAAAGAATACTAAGGAAACTTTTCTTCTATCACCCATGTAAAGCATCACAATGTAGAGAACTGATAAAGAACGATCTTCTTTTTTTATCAACAGGGATCAGTATACTCAACTCAAAAGAGATATACAATAGAGAACGATCTTCATTTCTTCACCAACCCATACAGTGGACCGAAGATAATAAAAGATTTAATAAATTTCATGAAAAACTATGCAGTAGTTTTGATATCTCTAATCCATAGAATTAATATCATTTGGAACTTGAACTTGTACATCTAATAACTAATAAATTAACATAGTTATATGTATCAATAAAAGAATAGATGAAAATATTAAAAATAATACTAATAAATGCATTTTTAATTTCTTGATGTAACAAATAATTTAGGAAAAAAATGTCTATAATAAGACTATTATTATGAGCCGAGATATCATGCAATACAAACAACTCTAGTGTGCATTTACTCAGACCATGAGAGTGGCAGGCCTGTAGCCTAATCTTGATAAACTATAAGCAATGATTTATATATATCTTCACCTAAATCTTTTAGTTTAGAACCCTTACAATTTGCTAACAAATTTTACAACTTCGGAGTAAACTAGTGACTAGTGAGCCTCTCCATAATCAAACGTTCCCAAGTATTACTCTAAGCATCAAATTAGAGTGGAAATCAGTCATTGCCGTTGTTTCTTCTGCAATGGCTCCGAAGAAGACTCATCCTGCAAAGGAATGAGAAGAAAACACGGTCAGAAAATATATTCATGAATAGATCAGCCGTAATAAAAGTGGGTGCTTATGGATGAAGGGGGTATTTACACCTTTAAGGAATAATGATCTTGAAATCATTGGATTTTGTAGTACGAATGGGGAAATCAACAGAAAAGGATAAAATTTGGGTTTCATTTACTTTTTCTCAATAGGGGAATGTTTGTTTAGGGGGCAAAAAGGGTTAAAGAGCTTTCTTTTGTAATCTGTAAATCCAACTTAACTCTTTCATAGTTAGTATCCTCTTTTATGTGCCGATGCTTATTAACTGACTAAATGCACAGTCAACTGAAATGACAATCAAGGAAACCGACTGAACCTAACACAAGATGGTTTCTTTAATAATCATTGTCCAAGCTTGTATATGAACATTGACAGCTTCACTGTACAATGAAATGGCCCAATGAGCTTCAGTTTGGCATATCCGAGCTGCTATTTCCTGCAGTTTGGCATACTTTAAAGAGACCTTAAACACACATTTTAAGTTGAATTCAATTACTATGTTGAAACATTTGACATTTCTGGTAATCTTTCTTAATCTTCAAGTTCAGGTAATTCATTTGTTTATCACCCCGCTTAAGTGATCTTGTTCCTTATGCAGCCTGGTCTTTTTTAAGTTATTTTGTTTATTTAAATTTTAAAAAATTAAATAAGAACATTCTTGACAGGTGTTCAGGAATGGGTTAGAAATACTCTGGATTCCTACATATACCAGCACAAATACTATGATTTGCTGCTACAGGATCCAATCCCCCCCGCCCCACTGGACCATGAAGAAATGTATGAGTAGTTTCTTTTACAGGCCCAAGAAATCCATAACATCATAGTATAGATTATTACAGGAAAATGATTTATGAATGTAAAACATCTACCAGTTGTGGAGAAGAATAAAATCATTGCCAGCATAGTATCAATTCATATGGTATCCCTCCGCTCCAATTTGATAGCCTTGTTTTATTTTTTTGTTTGTCCCAAATTATAGGTCATTTTCCTTATTCAAAGTATATATATTTGTTAGTTGATCAAAATGTCTCTATTAAAATCATTCTGGTAACTGCCAAAATCACCGACACCAATATGTAGCTATAATCAGTATTTATACCGGAATATATCTTGCCCTTACACAATGTCCTTTTACCATCATATGTATGATTTACAAGGATGCAATATTTATGTAGCAATTGGGCCTTAATATTATTGTCTTCAGATTTATTCCTGAAAATTTCCTAGGGTGGGGAATCAAGGCAGAAACAATTAGGAGTCTTCATATATCTGTAGTGCCCTCTGGGCTCCACAAGTGTGATGCAAGCACCAAAAAGGAGGTTTCTTTTTATACTGGGAGGTTCCTTATCAATCATTCCAATGAATAGATGGCTTAAAAGGATTGAAAACAACTCATAAAATTGCAGCAGTTGATTTCAAATTGAAAAACAGACAGCAAATGACCAAACTTTAACCAGTGTTATTTTCAATAAAACTTACTATGCCTATGAAGATGGCTAGTTAAAATTTTCATATTGGAAATATTGTTCCTTCAATCCTTTGATGATGCATAAATATGTGGAATGAGAAAGGATGAAGAGAGAGATCAATTGCAATTAACATCTCAGATACTAATCAAACAGAGAAAAGTTACCTGCTTCGATAATTTTTCACTGATGTAGGACAGTGATTGTATCACAGCCTCAAGTGTATCTCGTGTTAGACGAAATTTGACGTCAATCTCACCCAGTGGAGACTTTGTGCAGTCTTGCAACTGCAAAGGTAAGAATGAAAGAGACAGGTGGTGGGTGAAAGAATTAGAGCCGCAGCTATTCACAGTTAGTTCTAAAGCAACAATAATACATGGCTAAAAGGTAATGCCAAATAATTCTCCTGGTTGGAATACCTTTAGACAAACTATAGCTGCTCTATCTATTCGTGTAGTGTTCTGGCTCTCCAAGGTCCATGTCATTGACTTCAGGCGTGGCATAACCCCCTATTTGTATTCAACACACAACAAAGCTTACATACTAAGTAACAAGAAAAGCAAGTACTACCACAATAATTAAGTTGCTTCATTTTGCATGGACATCATAGGCTCATAGAGGTTTAATAGTCTCCCTAGACTGCATGGAAGGCTGCATTTATCCAAGATTACTTGGTTTTGCAATGCTCGGAACCTCAAAATTTGAAGAGAAGAAAATTTCATGAGGCATCTACCTGATGCTTTACACAAGTTGAATTGCAATTAATGAAATTAACAAACTTTACCTTGAGGTTATGTGAAAGGTAATGCCAAAAAAACTACCCTGAACATTTTCAGGGACATCAATGTGGTACCTGAACTTTCAATTGCGTCAAATAGAACCCTTTCACAGGTAAAAGTACAAACATAACCTTTAGCAATATTTGAACTCTCCATTATAACTTTAAAACATATACTTTTTCCTTCTTAATTTCAATTTTAATTTTGTTTTCACCAAGTTTGACCAAAACCAAATGGAACTCATCTTCTTATAAAACCAGAATAACAAAACTAAATTTCCAAGTGCTTTGTAATTTATGGAGAGTGTTAATTGCAGAAGATATAAATTTTCAAAAAGAACATGGGTAAACCACATCTTCACTGATTTGCAAGTAAAATTTGTAAAATTTACGCATTGCTTGCATAGCGATTTGTGAAACAATACAAAGGAATTAATATTTGTATAAATACAGTGTATGACATAAAATATTAATCGACAGGATTTTTTGCAAAATATATTATTGCTCTGGCCTCGTAAGTTAGCACAAGTACCTTAGATTTCCTAGAAAATGACACTAATATTAAGATTTGTACAATCCATAGGATATCAGATTTCAAGTAAGAGACACTAAAAATTTGCAATGGCAAAGAAAAGGTAAAATTTCAATCAACATGGATAAAAGGATTAAAGAATACACAAATTGGCTGCATGAAGTTGAGTGTGTGTGTGTGTGTGCAGTAGAAGGAATAGCATTGGGTGGGAGCAGACATGAATAAGAAGAGATCTAATTGTTCTGCATACCTCTTTGTCAGAAGCATTGGCATTAGCAAGAAAAGGCTGCTGTAAAAGAGACATATTACTTTCAGCAACAATTGGCGGACAAGTTCCTTGAATGTTACTATCACATTGTGAAACAGAAAAATCTGGGCGAGACCAAAATAGTGCAGAAATTTCTGGAGAGTGGAAAGCCAAAGGTGGTTGAAATCCTACATGGACCTCATCTGAAAATCTGGTCATTCCTTGGATATGCTGGAGAAGTTGCAAAAAGAAAATAAATATAAAAAAAAAATGGCAATGTTAAAAAGAAATGCAAGTGAGCAAAAAGTGGCAAACAAATGTGAAGGAAAGAAAATAATACCATTACAATAACAAGTAATTTTATGATCTTATTGGAGCAGAATTTCCTAGACAAGTCCTAATCATATTTTGAATATAAGATGCTAAAATTTTTGTTACAGCTCTACAACTCCTGCAAGACTGGTTGCAAAGACTTTGGCTACTGCAAACGAGATTCAGAACTCTGGACAACAGTAATAAGCTGAAAGAGAAGTTTTGCAATCCTTGCACTTCATCCTTTATAAAATCATAAGCAACATTAGCATGGATAACCTTATAACTAACTAGATAATCTCAACACTTCTTTGAGATGTCACTCAGCATCAAACAAATAGGCCCATCACAAGATTGAAAATAGAAAAGATAGGCATAATGGCATATTGTTCATTTCCAAATGATGTGATATGTCCTTCAAATGCAGTGTTCATTTTCTTAATAAAAAAAGGAAGATGAAAATCAAAGCAAAGCCCATAGAGTAACACCCTGTAGTATAGTTGGAATCCTGACACTATTTATTGGTAAATTAGAAAGGAAAACAATTTACCCTCATTAATTGCATCTTGAACATTACTTGATAGAAAACGAACTCCTTATTGCACATTGCAGAAGTTCTAAGATTCTAAAATCAGCCACCTAAACTCGCATACATCTTACATACAACAAAAGGGATAAAGAAGAAAAGAACAAAACAAAAGCAAAGGTGTGAAAGAAGATTATGATATACAAGTACATGCATATGATAGGCAAAAATGAGAAATGAAAGAATACTTCAGAATTAGTTTGTACTAGGAAACCTTGTAAATAAGTACTAAGAAGTTGCAATACAAACTTTAGGTAAAGCTACTGGAATAGACAAAGAATTGCAGACCATCCATCTAAACTTATGAATATCCTCCCTCAGTACTTCATCTTGGAATGAGATGACACCAGAATCAGTATCACGGAATATAATAAATGATCAGCATTGGATTTCGTTTCTATAAAGGGTAACTTATAAAGAATGTTGCAATTTTATTATGCAACTATCCCAATGAGGTATGCATTCCCCTTTTCCCCATGTGTCGCAAATGGCACCAGAAAAAAAAAATAATATGAAAAGAAAAGAAAAGGTAGAAAATAGAAGATTATTAAATACATGTATCTATGAGAGGCGAAAAAGAGAAAAGAGAGAATTTTTCAGATTAACCTTGTTTGCTCTGCCCTAATGGATTCATTAACTGTTTAAAATTTTACTAGGAAACCTTGTAATCAAGAAACTGCAAACTTAAATTTTATGTAGCTACTAGGATAGACATAGAATGCAGACTATCCATCTAGACTTCACAAATATCCTCCTCTAGTACTTCATATAATATGATAAGACACCAGCATCAGTATCAAGGGAAATAAAGAAAGATCAATATTGGCTTCATTTTTCCAAAAGGTAACTTCAAAGAAGAGTGCATAAAGTTTGGGTAAGTCCATGCTCACAGAAAGCTTAGCAAGAAAAGTCGTTCTGGCGGTACGTACATTTATGAATTGTAAATTCATAAGAAGCATACAGATAATTACGTCTATGCAGGTAAGATGTTGAACCTTCTTAAGAGAGATTACCTGTTCCTCAGATAGCTCATCCTTCCATTGAGTTTGATATTTCTGTAATAACTTAACAAGTATACTTTGTAGATCCACAGGTAAATCTGGTGGAATCAGCTTCAAAATATCAGGCCCAGCAAAACTCTCATGTGCAATTTTTCTAATAATTGAACGAAGGCATACCAAAACCTAAGATAAAAAATTCATACTTAATAATATAAGTCAAAAGTCAAACTAAGATGTTACAAAATCCAAAAATGGATACAGAAGAGAGAAGCATTATGTAACAGAAGTCCTAACTGAGACAATCTACTACATTGTACAAACCATAATATTCTAATGTTTTACAATATTCAATAGGAAACTGTTACACATTTCAATATAAGTTTCCTACGGGAACATCTTAGTTATACAGAATAGAAAACGTAGTAGCATCAGCGTGACTTTGGAGTCCAACATTTTAATGATAAATTAACTATATAATCTTTTGAGAAATTATTTTAAGAGGTGGCAAAACTACTGACTTCTTGCTTCTTGTCCTCAACTAAGCAGGCCAGTTGGTGTCAAAGAAAGCACATTCATGTGTTTTTTTAACAGTCCATAGAAAAACAACCTTAACATGGTACAAACTAGCCAATAACACAAGCACAAATGAGACTGGAAATAATACATTTGGGCTGAATGATATTATTAACTAAATAAGTTATGCAATTTATAAAAAATTATCACCTGATGAGAAGCACGTACAATTTTATGATTTTCATCTTTTGGATCAAGTTCATTAACTGAACCAAAATGGTTTAAACGACAAGCAAGATAATTTCAATCACCTTCGTATGCCACTAGAAACAACTTTTCTGTAACGCAAACGTTATATGAATCTCTTTGCCTTCCCCCAAAACCAAATGTCCTGACTTTCTTCATTCAGTGTCTCACAAACTACTCCTAAGCATTAAAAATGGATTTTGCGACTGTATCTTCTAGTGTGAACTTTACCTAAAAAATGGTTCTACTTCACATTAGAATTTAAATAATAATAATAAGAAGAAGAAGAAGATGATGATGATGATTATGATGGTGATGATGGACTGACGGTGCATTTGTTCTTTATGCTATATAGTTTTACTCTTTCTTAATAAGAGTTACATATTTGAATTAAAAATTTCCACAAGATTTTTGAAAATTTTGAGAAATCCAGAAATTTCAATCTAAAAGACCCAAAAAAATAATCCTAAAATTAAGCTAACCTGATAAATTGCTATTGAGACACTCCATTTAACTTCTCATCCAAACTCAAGCAAGGATACCCAAATCAAATTTACAGTGGATTTTAAAGAAAGTAGTGAAAAATATCGAGTGGGTGTGCGTTTTACTTACAATATCAAGCTCAGCAGTAGACGGCAGATTAAAATCGGATTGAAGGGAAGATTTCTCCGCATTCTCGAGACCAGTTTTTCGAGTTTTCCAAAGAAGAGTTAGGAAACCTTCAAGCTTTTCCTCAGACTTAATTCCTGATAGTTTGTGCAATTGCGAGCAGAGATTCATGTCCCCTTCCATTTTACTGCTTTCTCGATTTAGTTTGGAATTTCATGAGAGAAAAGGAAGAGAAAACTTCAGGGAAGACAATGTAACAATGTAGGAGGTACGTAGTTCAAAATTTTGTCAGGATAGCTAATGTATAATTTAAGAAATTTGATGAATAATATACATAGGACATAGTAATTAGTATATGATTAAAAAAAAAAGTGCTCAAAAAATTAGATCTGTAAAGTTGAAAATAGAGGGTTTGGCTTTCTATATTCTTTTGTAAATGGAAGGTTTATAATTTTGGTAGAGATATATTTTGTGATTGTATAATTCATATAATTATCGTTTTGTAAATTGTAATTAAGAAAAGAAAGAATTTATAAGTTTGCAACTATAAATTAATAAAAAATCGAAAAATTTAAACTAGAATGCAACAAAAATACAAGTAAGAAGTACAATTTATTGTCAAAACATGATATAACTCTTTCTTATTTATAAGTGTTATAATACATTATAATTTCAATATAAGAATGTAAGTGTCCTCCTACTTGTAAGGATGGTCCAGGTACCATAAATCGTTATCGAGGCTTGCTACCACTTATTACTCATGCCAAAACAAAACGAGTGAAGCACCATAGAAAGCTTGCAAAACTTTTGGAGGAGGAGCTTTGGAAAATGGGCACTTCATCTATCCTAGCCGATGAAGCGATAGGTATATGGCAAGGCTTGGATAACTTGAGAGAGAATAATATTGTTTGGCCACCAATGGTAGTGGTCATGAACACACAATATGAAAGAGATGAAAATGATAAGGTATTGTCATACTTCAACATTTACTTTGGGTGAGTGTATTATTGTAGTACCAAGCAAGTATTATGCAGGTAACATTAAACATTGAAATGCATTATGCAGTGGATAGGCATGGAGAATCAGGAGCTGCTTGACTATTTCTATATGTATGCAGCCCTTAAAGCTCGACATTCACCATTTTTCATAATCAGAGTTCCCCTTGACAACAAGAATGATGTTTAGTGCATCCCTCTCAACTAAGTCTCGGAATAACTTTGTTCATATACAATTTGTAAACTTTGAACAAGTGCAAGACAGCAAGAAACTCTACAGTGAAAGTATCATCCAACGTGAATCTTGCCCGTCCAAACATTTATAATCTCCTCCTCATGATTTCTAACTAGCATCGATGTCATAGTTTCATATGTGACTCAAACATCAAAGTTTAATTTGTAACTTTCCATTTTTGGTACTACTCACGAGATCTGTGAGCTAGGAGTGGAGTTAATGTTTTTACATTATAATTTCATCTTTTCTTGACCATATCTTGAATGGGCGAGTGAAAGCTCCACTTCTAATCCAAGATGAGAAAGGTGAATATCATGCTATTTACCCCATTATATTGGCCTTGAGTCAAAGTCATTCTTGCCCTCAATTTTAATTTGCACAAATTTTCTGCACTTAAAATTATTACACTCGAAATTCAATTGAATTTTTAACTCTGGTAAATTTTCATAAGTTTTTTTATTTAAATAGAATTTCATAAATTCTATTTTACATAATTTTGTAAATTTTTATTGAAATTTTAACAAAATAAATAGAATAAAATTTATTTATGAAAAATATAAGCGAACTAATATATATATACTTGATTCAATCCTCCATCAATTTTTTAATCGAGTTCTTAATTGATTTTCCATCAATTTTGGTATGCTTTTATTTGAAATATGTCATTTCTACATATGAAATTTTGAATAAATATTTTCTACTAAATATCATAGTTTTATCTCTAATAAAGTCTAAATAATAATTTAAAGAGGAAACAAAGAACATTTTTTTTTACATTCAAACCAAATTCATGTGTGAGTTATACTATACTATATCAAACTAAGTAGATGGATTATAAATAATTTTATGTTTTTTGTGGAGTTTAATGATTTTTATTGGACTTTTTAAAATAAAATAAATATAATAATTTATACATAAAAATTTACATATAACTCAATGTAAAATTACATGTAAAAAATTATTGTTGTAGGATAAAAATATAAGGTTATGGTAATTAAGATGAGAGGTATACATTATTTTTATTTATTTATTTATTTATTTTTATTGGCAACAAAGAGACAAATTGCACAAAATTTTGAGAGATCATGATCAGATTTGTGGAAAAATTGTTTCTTCATATTTTTTACTTCAGATTCCATTAAAAATAGAATTCCATTGAAATGAACTTTTTATAACACTAGAATCTTATGGAATCCATTAAATTATATATTAATGATCTTGGATTTTGATTAATTCCATCAAATTATAAATTGAGAATGCGTTGAATGACATATAATTTTAAATTCTACTAAATTTCTAACTAGGACACCCAAGTTTATCTCAATGTTATTCTTTGAATCAATATATATATATATATATATATATATATATATACATACATACACTTATGTTTGTATTCTATCTTTATATATAGGAGTTGTTATTATGTAAAAAAAATCATTCTTATTCAACTAAATAATCATTGTTTCATTTTTTTTTTCTCCTTATTAGTTTTCTACAATTATTCAAATAAAAATTTATTCTTCTTCTTGGTTTCTTTACAAATTGGATATTCAATTTGTATACTTTAAAATTATTGTCACTTACTCTCCATTAATACATTGACAAAAATATATCTATAAAAATGAATAGATTGTGATTTCTAATGTAAAATGAATGTTTTAGAACATTAAATGATTAATAAAAGTCAAAGTCTGACTAAGTGGTGAATATCTATTTACTTTTTTCAAATGTCAATTTGGTTTAGGTAAAAATAGTTTTGCCAAGAAAAGAAGAAGTAAGATATTAGACGTATATTACATATGTATTTTATAAATTAATTTATAACCCGCTTGATTAATGAACTTTTTGATACATGTGAAGAGTCTTTCCCTCATAAAAAAAAATGAGGATGACCGAAATACTAGATGTCAGAGTTGGAGGGGGAGTGGGGACAAGGCATAAATGCAGTGCACATTGAGGCCAAAGGCAAAAAAATAATACAAGGGCAGTTTTGTAGTCTAGCATGTCATAAATCCTTGATATTTTCATTGACCAACCAAATCTTCAGAGAGCTTTGGAGATTTTGTTGGCTTCCATGTTGCCTGCCCATTTGTTAACTTGTGCCATTTAGGATTTATTGTATTAAAAGCTCCTGAATTTGCTGCATTCGTCAATATGCTCTCATTAATGTCGCAATAATTTTGCATCGCCTGATAAGCGAATAGCATTCTAGAAGACTATTGGCGCATTTTCTGTTCTCTTCAAGTACTCATTGCTCAGTAGTCTTGAATACTTTATTAATTAACTTAACACTGATCAATAGCCATCCACATACTCCATACCTAAGAAACAGGAACAGGTTACACTAGCTAGAGTACATTTTTTTCACTTTCCCTTTTCCTTTGTAGTTTTAAGTTCATCTGATGTTGTGTCCTGTGATGATTGACCACACTTAGGATCTTGTTTAACTTCCAAAAATACAATCACGCTCCTTTGGTACACCTAAATGTGGTACATTCAGTTAAATTAAGCTGTTTCAACCCAAAAGAGTGTTGCTTCGCAACTCACAGCAGAGCTGCACTATAGTGAAGCTAAGGGCCTTAGGATCCAATTATTAAAAAAAAAGGAAAATTTTGAGCACTGCAGCAAAAACAATCGAACTTAGTTTTTCAGATCAGGCAATCATGTAAATTGCCTTTCTTTAAGTTATTTACTAAAAGGCATCCATTTTTTCAAATTTTTATGGCAGTAAAGGTATTATAACTGAAATATAATGCAAGGGACAAACTCAGAAGTCCAGCGCATATAGATGTTGGTGATAACCTTAATTTTACTACTGAAAAGCGAGTAAAAAACAAATGGCAGCAAAGATGAGCTCAGTCAGATCTACATCCAGCCTACTTCTAACATGCATGGAGACATATTCAAGAAACATAGCTACTGGAAAATATAAAATTTACTACTATTTCAATGACCAATGGCTCACTATCAAATACATGCAGCATAACTTCTCTAAGTAACGCCACAACCAAAACAACTAAAACAAAAGTGTTCCGAAAGGTATGGCTTCAAAGCAAAGATACTCCTACAAATCTTGCACGCTCAAACCTGCAAAAATAGAGTGTGTCATGAGAATGGGGAAATAATATATAACTAGAGAGAGCAAAATCCCCACTTGAAGTGAGAATCTGTCTTGCCCCACACTATTGGCAGCAAGGATTTCCAATTTAAGTGAGGATTGGGATGGAGATGGAAATTAAAAACCAAGGCATGGCCAGGCAAATATATAAATATATAAACACATAATTATTTATATCTATATCAACATTTTTCAATCTTTATAAATTTAATGTTCCTACAAAATTTTTAGTGTTATATATTTGTCATTACAATAAACTATTTATATATAGTAATTAGTCATATAAATTGCATATATACACACATAACTGGAAGACATGTTTGTATAGTTAAACATTTTATATTTGATAGATTTTTTATGCAATCTAAATGAGAATTTATTATCCCATTTCTCGGCAGGTCCAATGAAGATAGAATGACCATATCCCTATGGGAATGACTACCAACTTTAAAGCAAGACCTGACAATGGAGGAGATATCCATCCCAACCTGTCCCTATTACTATTCCCATTTATAATCAATATTATCTCACCATTGAGGCCAAAAGCGAAAATTAAGGAAACAATCAAGTAGACAACCATAACAGATTACTTATTGAATAGCACAGATTTTTAAATTCAAAGGAAATTATAAAATGCAAAGCCTGAATCTTCTCTTTCAATCTTGCAAAAGGGACCGAAATAAATTGATTAGACAGATTGAATGCATTAAATCCCAAAAAAAATGCAACATTGGTTATATTCATTATGTTTTCCATGCAATAATTCAAGCTAATTCTACTGCTCATGAAAACTTATATAATTTGAAGCTGTAAAGTTCTAACCAACCTGGAGGAAGAGATTGCTTCAACTTGTCCGCCTTCTCAGAGTCAAAGACACAGAGTGTGTACAGGTACTTGGAACAGCGAACCTTGAATTTCACAACATCCTTGCTCCTTTGGATCTTAACAGAACGTGCATCCTTCCTTCTGGCAGTCAGAAGGAAATCCTTGATCTCATGAATTTGCTTAGGCTAAGAAGACAAATTAAAATGGACAGTCAGACATGCATCAAAAGAAAGCAGTATGAACATAGATGAGTTACCAAATATAGAAGATAGAATGCAACCGGCAACACCACTCCCTACCCCACCCAAAGAAAAAAGCAAAAATCAAGGCACTAAAACGAAACAGTAGTAATCATTGACAATAACAGTTCTTTTTTCTTAATGACAATATTTCCCAGATCTTCAATGCCCTTTTCATCCATAAAAAAAAATTAAAAAAATTAGAGCTGCCAAAATTGTGATCAGTAGTAATCATTGAATAGGATACAGCAATTTCTGAATTCAGGTCAACCCAAAAGTGATCCACCTCATTCAAAATCTGCATAGTGAAGGCTCTAAACAAAGTATTTCACAAGATACAGACAGTAAAAAATCTTAACAGTGACAAGTTTTGCAAGGAAAGAAATAATGTAGTATTTGACTTGGTAACAAAAGGTTTTGGTATGTAGTTGGTTCTCGCTTCTCTGTCTTGCTGAATAAGATTTCCAAAACCATAGGAAATGCTAGGATGTTCAAAAGGTAACCATTAGAAGAATTGGAAACAAAATATGCCTCCTAACAAAGTCTGTATTAAAGGGTTTAAACAAAGTCCTGATGAAGAAACATGCTAGGTGATTCAAAAGGTAAGCATTAACAGAATGTAAACAGAATATGCCTTTTAAGTAGTTGTCTGTATGCAAAGGTTTTAGACAAATCCCTGATGAAGGAACACACTAGCAGGTTCAAAAAGATAAGCATTAACAGAGTTGGAAACAAAATATGCCTTCGCATTAAGGAGTTTTTAGACAAAGCCCTGATGAGTTAAGGGCATTAGATCATTGAAGAATAGGTATCACAGACAACAACCTGAACTAAAACGTCCCAAGCCAACTAGAATCTCAATATAGGAACCAAAAGGATCCTGCAGAAATCCCACAAAATGATAAAAAAATAAAAAGAAAAAAGAGAATCTTAAATCCCCTTCATTTGAACAGATGTATAATACTCAACCATTCTGCCCTATTGACTTATCAAACGAATCCATGAGGAAGCCCAAAACTCCAGCTACCCAAAGAGAAAATGTTCAAAAGCACAACTGAGAACTCTGGGCAAGCAGCAGAACAAAGACAACACGTATTGCAATTTCTCCAAACAACATAAGACCAAATTCAGCAACAAACATAAAATTCGGAATCCAAACATTATATTAAAAAAGTTTTGCAGGAAATCCATGGTTGTTCTTTGATCGAAAGATGTGTGAAGTATGAAATTTACCATTTCTGAAGAGCAGGAACTAGTAGACAAACGCTCTGCTGCTGCTCAAACTGGCCGCGGAAACCCTAGTTGAAATTATGCATTTATAGGGTTTTTTTGCCGCTTGGTTATCTTTATTTCCGATTTTGCCCCTTATTTATAATTTTGAACAAAAGGAGTCATGGTTTAGCGGATAAATTTCCATTTTTTACCCTTATGAAAATCTTTTCTTTTTTTCTTCTTTTTTTGTTTTTTGCTGTATTTGTCCTTAATGATTTTTTTCATGGAAGATTGTGAGTTTTAGTTCATAATATTTTTTGTTTTGGTGCAATTGGTCATCATTATTTTTAAAAAAAATTTAGGTCTTCATTAAATACTTTCATTTTGAGATCCAATATTTGTTCGAAAAATGTTATATTCTATATATTTCTTGATATGATCAAACTAAATGATTATATACTATATGTGATATCTTACAAATACCTAGCATATCGTAAAGGGAGTTTTTTTTAAAAAAAGTTTCATTACATATTATATAAACTTTTTCTTACTTTGAATACTTGCACTTAATTATTTTATCCATCATATTGCATCAATATTTGTCATCATCAAAAAGGGGAAGATTGAAAGCCTTAAATCTTTTAATTTCTTAATTTTGATTAATGACAAACATTGATAAGGACTAATGGCTTAATTGTATAAGTGTTGGCCTTTTAGGATTCATATATTTAATCCATACAAGATCGAAGTTTCAAGTCTTCATGAAAGATCGAATGTTATCAATCGTTGAAGATAAGCAGTTTTTGGATTATATAGGAACTAGAGGTGTGGTGTTATTCTTTATATCCTTAGATATCTCTAGATCTACCTTTATGAGTAATAAGTTTTATATGTTGCTCAATAAAAGTGAAATGTTTTTAAAATGCACTTATATAGATAAAAACATGAGTTGAGTATTTGAAATGATTTTCAAAATACATGCGCATACTTAAAATTCTATGAAATGTATTCCACAAACTTTTGGAGTTTATTGGAATCTTGTTTTACATAGTTTGAATGCATATGCGGTCGACCAGATCTCTCAGCTCATCGTCCGTAGAATGTCCAGAGCTTTCTGAAACACTTGCGGATGATTGTGCGGATGACCCGTCTGATATGCGGTTGATCGCACTTCTCATGAGTCGGATTCAAACTATCATTTTTATGACCATTAATGCATACATATAAATACCAAATTGTTTAAAAAACTAAGTGACACGACTTTTTGAGCAAAAATTTAATTTCTATTCTTTATAGAACATCTTGAAATCATTTGAAACCCTTTCATAACATTTACATTGTGAAAATCATCCAATAAGGGTCTTTACAAAATCATTGGTGTTCTTGAGCAATCTAGAGAAACATATTACTCAAAGAGGTACTTATGCTTCAAATTAATATATCTTCACATTAAGGTGATATCTATATCAAACTATTCCTATTCTTATCTTGTTAGTTTTATTCAAGGTTGCATTGAGCTTAAAACTCTAAGGGTTAGAGTGAGCCTTGAATTATAGATAATTGTGATTGTTTTAAGTGTTTGTATTTCATTAATTGTTGTATTAGAGATAAGTGTATAATCAAGGTTGTAGTGTAAAACTCAAAGTGTTGAGTGAACCTTGATTGAGTAAGAGGTTTGTGTTGTAAAACCCTAAAGTGAATTGAGCGAGCCTCTATTGTAATCTCTTGTACTAAATTATTGAAAGGTTTTGTGAAATCTTTGAATAGATAGCTCAAGGTAGTGGATTAGGTTTTGTTGGATAAACCGAACTACTATAAATCGTTGTGTTATTTGAAATTTTTTTGAAAACATTATTTCACATACTGTTTGAGCACTAAGTGTTTGATATTTGTTGTCTTAGAAAGCATTGTTTGTTTTAAATAGGAAAAATTGGTTAAAACCTAAATCACCCCCCTCTTAGGTTTTTCAAAGTGGAATATTGAAACCTATTTTCATTTTTCTTATGTACAAAACCCTTTATCCTTTTGCATTAACAAATAGTTAATGGCCAAGATGAAACTAGTTGCTGAGAGTAGTTGGCATCGGGAAATTGATTAACTTAGAAAGCAGAGCTCGGAACTTTATGAGCATGAGTAGTGTGCACAAAGAAAGAGAGGATTTGTTCAAAAAAGAAATGCACAAAAAAGGATAGAATAGATTAATGGGCTAGGAGAGGCTGAGAGGGTCTAAGGCAGTGTAGATTGTGTAGTTAGGGTTTGACTTAAACATTAAAAATTCAACATAAAAAAAATTATGTTAAATTTTGATTTTTTTGATTAACTAAAATTTATGAAATAGAAAACTAAACACCAAATCGTCTTGTGAAAAATTTTGATTAACCAAACTGAAGTAATCGAAAAACTAAATAATTTTTAAACTTGCAGTTCAATTCGATTCGATTCTTCGATTCGATTCGTTTTTTGCACACCCATAGTTATGGAATGTCTTTGGATGGCTACTATTTTTGGCATTACATATATTGTGCAGATCTTAGTTCACATCTTTTGGCATGTGGCCTTTAATAATATTTATTATGGTATTAAAAAAATTATGCAGATTATTAGCTTGTATGATGTTTTACATTATTGAATGTATGTTTTATATTTTTTGTTTTTATTTTTTTATTATATATAATTTTTTATTGTTGATTATTTAAAATGTTATTGAATAATATTGGATATATGAGTATTTTTTTATGTTCTGTCCAAGGTACGCCGCATCATCATGGAAGGTAGGCCAGCCACGAGCACTTAGGTGGAGGCCTTATTCATTTAGACCGTCCTTAAGATTCAATGATCAGTTGGTGAACTACCGAATGTAGCTATATGAGGTTACGCTAGTGCTGTGGAGACTATAGTCTCCAATTTCCAATGATGCATTCAGTTTATGGATATCGTTGAGTCATACATGTCTGATCGAGTCCTACACCAAGTTGAATATGTGCAATAGATTTCCATTCACTTGTTAATTACCCCCAATGTTGAAAAGTATTGTAGGCATCGAGATCCAAAACGATACAGGGTCAAATACGTTTTGTTCTCTTGGATGTGGGATATATGGACAACTCATATGTTATCTCCTCAGGATGTTGGAAGTCACACATCTTCGACACAGAAGTGGTAATGTACATCATCTTATGACGAGTGGTTTAGGATAAAGTCACATATGTAGTTTAGAATGTTTTGGAGGGCATTGTGTCATTTACACCATCTACTCTGGATGTGTGAGGGTTTATTCTTTTGTTTATTCACCCAACTCAATATCTTAGCATAATAGTCATAACGATAGTCTTTTGAAACTCTAGATACATCATCGGGCTCTATATAAAATGTCTTTCAAAACCAATATATTTCATCGAGTGTGATGGGTGTGTCATCAACTGTATGGACAATGATAATACACATACAAGGAAAATCGTGCGTCAGTCTCAAATAACAACCACATGCTCTAGAATATGTGAAATCCAAGTATGTTATATATTTCTACTATTTGTAGATAAGTTTTATACCACAACCTGTTACTTTTCTTTTCGAATGAACTAATAGATCCAAGTGACATATTTGGAAATGATATCTCGATAACTTGGACTTATAATAGATCTTATTCAATTGAATCTCGACAGCTTGTTTCAATCTACGGAATATTGTGTCAAACGTTCTATTTGATATGGACAATACTTTCTTTAACATTGAATGCTGACTCTCAACCCTGTGTGTAGTCTAATTCCCGAAATGTAAGTGTCGATCTCTCCAAACTGCAACAAATATCTCCTTATACGAATCTGGAAAACCTAAGACGGGGATGAATTAGGTTGTTTTATCCGATTTTTGCAACATAATTCAATTATGCACTTTTAAAACAACAATTATCAAACACTTGGTGTTCAAACAATGTATGTAATAATGTGTTCAAGTAAATGTAGAATTAAAACACGTAACACAATGATTTATAGTGATTCAATTTGTCCAAAAAAGCCTAATACAATACTTTTAATTATCTACTCAATAGTTTCACAAAACCTTTCACTAATCAAGTATAATATATTACAAAAGAAACTCATTCAATTCACCTTATGGTTTTACACAAAACCTCTAACTCAATCAAGGTTCACCCAACTTCTTAAGTTTTACAATACAATCTTGATTCTATAACAATCTCCAATACAACAATTAATGAAATTACATACAATCAAGATAATCGCAATTTATCTTCAATTCAAGACTCACACTAATACTTAGAGTTTTAAGTTAAATGCAACTTTGAATATGTTTATAATAGATGAATAAAGATGGTTTGATATAAATATCACATTAGTTGTAAAGATATATCAATTGTAGAATATAGACCTCTTTGAGTAACAAATTTACAAGATTCATCAAGAACACATTTAAATGTATAAAACCCTTATTGTATGACTTTCACAATGTAGATGTTTTGAAAAGATTTAATAATGTTTTAAGATGTTTTATAATGAATGTGTATCAATTTTTTAGTCAAAAAATCGTATCACTAAGTTTTTCAAACATTTTGGTATTTATATGTGTGAACCAATGGTAATAAAAATGAATGTTAAAATCTCATTCATTAGACTTATGGTAAACCGCTGCAAAGCTTAGTTGTTTGCTAGATTGTTCTCTGAAACACTAAATTTCTCTATATGATTAGCGAACGATGATTGGTATACACCGGTCAACCACTTAAGCGTCCACTATATCACCAGACACATCGAAATTGCTAGCAGATGATATTGACTATCATCTAGTTGACCACAAGAATAAAAAAGTTATCATCAAGTTTTCCAAATGTACAATTCAAGTTTCCAATCAACTTCAAAAGTTGTGGAACATATTTTCTGAATCTTTAAAACGAATGCATTTATTTAGAAAACCAATTTAAGCATCCCTATGATAAGTTTTAACTTATAAAACACCTTTTAAAAAACATTTTAAATTCCTAAAGCAATTTATAGAATTATTAGTTAAAGAAGTAAACTACAAATATCTAAATGATATTAACATCTAAAATTATACTTCTAGTTTCTATTTAATCTATAAAATGCTTGTATTCAATTCTTGATGAATCATTAACTTTATTGAAAACTTAAAATTTCGATCTTGCATGAATTAGATAATTGAATCATAAAAATGCTATCACTTATACAATAAAATCATTAGTCATTATCAATGTTTGTTATTAATCACAATTAAGATATTAAAAACTTTAGAGTTTTCACGATCTAACAATGTATTATCAACATATATTAGACTATATTCATATATCTCACATGTCTCTTTTATAGTGCAATATATCTCTTGAAACTCTATCTTTGTCTTGGACTCTACCAACTTATGTCATAGTTGTTGTGAGATCCACTTGCCAACCTCTTTACTCTTTTTTACTTTAGTAAAATTGCTTTCAATATTCTTTGCGATGTGTCCTCTGCTTAAGAGATGGACAAATTCAGGAAAAATAGTGCCAATGAATTTTATAAGGCCTAATTCCCTATCTGTCACGAAAACTAGGGGATTCGTGCTATTTGACAACATATCTCTAAGTTGTTCCAGAACCCATGTGTAGATCTTTTATGTCTCATGACTCATTAAAGCAAATACAACAGCGAAATTCAAGATAGTAGGACACAAATCGACAATCTCAAATAGAGACATCTTGTACTTCTTTGTTTTGTAAGTAAAATCTATAACAAGCACAAAATGAAAGACACATAGAAGGTCGACAAATTTGGGATGACCAATAACAATATCTATGGCTATATCTGTCCATAGCTGAATTCTATACCAACATAACTAATCATTATCAACAACTTATTTTAAAAAATTGTTGCATCACATATCTACCTTCCATATCTTTAATTCTTAACCTAGAATACACGTTGTAGATATAACTTATGTTGTTGACATTATTTTGAAAATGTCTCTTGATGTAATCTAGAATCTCATTCGGTTTACCAAGACTTCTCGAGAGATCAATAACAATATGTTTATCCTCTTATGTCAATTTCGCAGCTTGTTGATGTTTATGAACATATACATCAACATGGTTGTGAAAGCCATTTTTCACAATTACTTTCCATAAACCATAACTATATTGAACCCCTTTCAATTGTAATTTACAATTAATTTTTTACTATATGTGAATTTTCTCAAATATTCATTGGTTTGGGCTCCTCTTGAAGTCATCTTATATTTATTGGGCCGCTTACAAAAAAGCTAAAATATTTCCATACCAACTGTATTTATAGATTGATCGATAATAAAATACATGTTATTTTCTCATTCTATCTCTTGGGCCCAATTAATAAGTTCATCA
This sequence comes from Apocynum venetum, assembly GCA_019593545.1. Lineage (NCBI taxonomy): Eukaryota > Viridiplantae > Streptophyta > Magnoliopsida > Gentianales > Apocynaceae > Apocynum > Apocynum venetum. Next base: position 59,898 of record SRSM01000007.1, on the reverse strand, counting down.
TGACTATTGAAAATATTATCGTTAGTAAAATTATATCGTAAATAAATGGAATCTTCTTGAATAACTTCAATTGAATTCTACAATTTTTTTAAATAGATAATGATATTCAAATGATTTTTTTAATAAAAAATATGAATAGTGTGTGATTCTGGGAGCCACCGATAAAGGCATTGTCTACGGTTCCCAAGGCCATGCACAATAACATAGTCGGTGACATACTTTTAATTATGCTATACTAACGATGCCTTTAACAAATCTCAAATTTAAGGGATTTGATTTTTAAAAGTTTGTATAAAATGGTTGGACAAAACAAAATCAAGGGCAAATCTTGGATTCATGAAAACTTGAGGTATATACTTAACAAATGTCACAAAGCATTTAACAAATCTCAAATTTAAGGAATTTGATTTGTAAAAGTTTGTATAAAAAGGTTGGACAAAACAAAATCAAGGGCAAATCTTGGATTCACGAAAAATTGAGGTATTGCCTCGGGACAATTTGCCCTATTTTCTTTATAAAAAATAAATTAAAATTTGCGCGGATCCGTCACTTGTACTTTTTGACAGCCTTCGAAGACGTCGCAATACCGAAATTGGGATCTCTCAGCGAAACAAAGAATCTCCTATTCGTTTCATCTTCTCGTTTGTTTTTCTTCGCAGAGATTTAGCAAATCCGATTGTTCCCTAATTTCACTCAATAAGTATTAGGCGTTTGGCGGATTGCACTGTCTGCAATTATCTGCTTCATTGAATTTGTCTGCCATAACTCATACTGGACGAGCTGACTCTTGCACACTTCTTTGATGTCCCAATCGATTAGCAGCTGAAAATCCTCCATGAGGTACTGATAATTGATTTATTCACTTCTTTTTGTTTTTGGTTTTCTTGTATTTTATTTAATTTGTTTTTTATTTTGGGGTTAATACTGCTAATTAGATCTTTATAGTTTTGTAGGTAATGAAGGATTTGTATGAAAGGACTGTGAGTTCAAAGTATTCTGCAGAAATCTCAAGCGATAATTCTATTGGGACTGCTAATTCTATCTTTTCTGAGGCAGGACCAAGCAGCCGTAAGTTCCACAAGCCCTCTTTGTGGTCAGGCTTCTTGGTGTCTGCTTTCTCAGCGCTTGAGAATTGTAGTGAGCAGAAAGGTATAAATAGAGTTTGTAATTCGAAGAGTTATGGATGGGCAGCAGCTGTGAAGAGAATGATGAGTAGTGGCTCAATGAGGAGAATTTTTGGTTTAACTAAAACTGGCTTTCCTTGCTCGAAGAGCGAAATTTGGCTTCTTGGTATTTGCTATAAAGTCGCACAAGATGATTCAACTGATCCGACTCAATCTGAAGGATTTGCTTCATTTGTTGAAGATTTCTCCTCCAGAATTTTGATCACATATCGTAAAGGTATGCTTTTCAAGTATCTCTTCAGTCTATGGTGAGGGAAAATTTTATCCAGTAGTAATTTAGGTTTTGGGTTTGTGATATGTAGGATTCGCCGCTATAGAAGACTCTAAGTACACCAGTGATGTGAACTGGGGCTGCATGGTTCGAAGTAGCCAGATGCTTATCGCACAGGTACTTGAATTTGATTTTTGCTTTAGTTTTAGTTTCTTTCATTTTATGCTTTGATTTTGATAATGTTGTTTCCGCCAGGCATTTCTTTTTCATCTATTAGGAAGATCCTGGAGAAAATCAATTAACAAGGTAATTATATTGCTGTACAGGATTTGATGTATTTATTACTTCTTCTAGAAGATTTTTTATTCCTTTGTAACTTTGTGAAGATGATTGTCCAAACTACTGCATGACTTTGTAAAAGTGTTAGCCTAAACTGGATAATGTCCTCTTAATTGTGCAGCCAATGGAAGAGATTTACATTGAGGTATTGCATCTCTTTGGTGATTCTGAATTGTCACCATACTCCATACATAATCTTCTTCAAGCTGGCAAGGTGTATGGTCTTTCTCCTGGGTCATGGGTTGGACCATATGCAATGTGTCGCACATGGGAAGCATTAGTGCGCAATCAGAAGGAAACTTTAACTGAAGGCCTTGCATCATCTATAAACATATATGTTGTTTCTGGTGATGAAGATGGTGAAAGGGGTGGAGCTCCAACGGTTTGCATTGAGGACATCAACAAGCATTGCATTGAACACTCTAGAGGCCAAACTGATTGGACGCCAATTGTTTTGTTGGTTCCTTTGGTCCTTGGACTCGATAAAGTGAACCCTAGGTTTGTGCTATATATATTCTTTTTAGCTTTTAATCATGCCTCATGCTTGTTTGACATATTCAATGGTGATTTAAACAGCTAGTGTTTCCACCGCCTGATATTGTCCTGCTTAAAAGTTTGTTGATATAGTCTTTAAATTAGAAGTATGGAAAACTGATCAAATAATTATAGTGGCATGATAGATGGAAAATAGGAAGAAGGGGTAGGCTTTTGGCTTCTGGATCTGAGATTTTAAAATACCTGATTGATGCTTTAATTTTGGATTCCCAAATAGCTATTGGCATTCTAAATGCGTGCATTACTTCTCTTCCTCTATGAGAGATAGCCTTGGTATTATTTAAATATCTTCAAAAAAGAAATTGTTGGGAATTAGAGCTCACAGGGTGCAGTTTTTTTTCTGGTTGATAAATATTATAAAGCTGTGGTAAGTTTTGTAACCCTAAACAATTCCTAGAGGGGTCTTCTGCTATTTTCTAGTATTGCTGCTAACAGTTTTTTAATTCCTTCATGATGCAAGTACTAATCACTTCCAAAGGGATTTCTTACTAATAAGGGGGTTTTGGATTAGAATTGGTTGCTGATGATATTGTATGAGCATAATGTTTAGATCTGGTTGTAGTGGTGAATTTGTATGAGATTCCTTTAATAAAGGAGCAAATATGTTCTTTCTGTGATAGTGAATGCAAAATATTTAGCGTGACTAGACAACAATGATCATTTAGGATATTTGGTCAGCATTTAGCATTCTACCTATATCATTGGGGGATGCTTGTTGTTTCATCATGGATATTGTTTTTTAGTTCCCTTTTTCCCCCTTTTTGTAAAGTAAAAAAAGAAGAATTATTATTTTTGATGCCTCTGTTGCTTGTTGATTTGTTTGTACAAGTAATTACATCTTGTAGTAGTTACATGGACCAATGGTTAAACTTTAAGATTGTTGAGTATTAAGTATTAAATTTTACCTCTTCTTATGTTACAAAACTGCGTGCACTGCTACTGTTTCTCTTCTTCTTGCTTATTATCGCTTGGGACACCCAAGTTTTAATAAAATGCATCAACTCATTCCCAATCTGTCAAATTTAAAATCTATTGAATGTGAGTCTTGTCAACTTGGAAACATTTAAGAGCTTCATATCTTGGTAGAGTTGATAGGTGTGCTATTACATTTTCTTTAGTTCACTCTGATGTTTTGGGAGGCATGTTGTGTCTAGTCTATTCTTGGCTATTGGTATTTTGTTACCTTTATAGATAATTTTTCTTGTCACACTTTTTATGAAAACCTTTTTGAGCATTTTGATGTATTTCAAAAATTTTATAATGAAATAACAATTCAATTTGGAGTATCTATAAAAATCATGTGAAGTGATAATGTAAAAGAGTACTTTTCTTTATTACTTTTTTCTCCTCAAATGACATACTTCATGAATTTTCATGTTCTAGAACTCCTCAACAAAATAAAATTGAGAGGAAGAATTGACATTTTATTGAAATAACCTACACTTTAATAACATATTAAAAGATTCCTAAAAGATTTTGAGGAGATGCTATACTTCACTCTTGCTATCTTATAAACTGAATGCCCTCTTCTTTCTTAGAAGGAAAAATTCCTTTTAGTGTCTTACTCTTGCATGAACCTCTTCTTAAGCTTTCGCTATGAATTTTTGAGTGTACCTATTTTGTTTATGATATTACTCTTAGACGAGATAAACTAGATCTCAAGGTAATAAGATGTATTTCTATTGGATATTCTCGTCTTCAAAAGGGATTTCGGTGTTATTATTCTAATACACATTATTTTTACATATCCTTTGATGTTACATTTTTTTTAATCTTCACCCTTATTTTCTTCCACTCTTATTGACAAGTCCGACTTCAATGGGGAACCCATTGGGACTGCAGCACTACTTCACGTTCCTACCTTCTCTGGGTCATCACCTTATATTGTGCCTGAAAGAGTAATTTCTTCACCTCTTATTGAGCATTTGTCCACAATCCATGAAGAAAATGAATGTCTTGTTGATTCATGTCTTATGTCGTTGGCTTTTTTTTTACTCGGTTCAAGATTCACTTATTGCCAATCGAGTAGGTTGTCCATTTGAAATCTTTATCCTATTTTAAACTTTCTCTTACAAAAGCGTCTTTTTCCATCATATGGTGCTTTTATTTCCAATTTGTTTTTTGTTTCTATTCCTAAGAATGTTTAGGATACTTTGTCTCAGTTAGGCTGGAGGCAGGATATAGCTGATGAAAGAAAGCTCTTGATTCTTTAGGAATTTGGGAGCTGGTAACTTTTATCTCCTGGCAAAACTATAGTTGGTTGTTGGTTGTTGATGGGTGTACAATGTAAAGGTTGGTCCAGATGGATAATTGGATAGGCCTAAAGTAAGATTTGTTGTTAAAAGATTTATACAGGTGTCATACTACATTTTCACCCGTGACTAAAATTACCTGTGTGTATTTTCCTATCAATGCAACCACTTGTCAATAATCATTGCATCAGTTGGGATATCAAGAATATTCTTACATGGTGAGCTAAAAGAAGTCTATATGGAATAATCTTTAGGCTTCGTAGCTAAAACACGAAGGAATTTAGTCTGTCGCCTTAAGCACTCTTTATGGTTTAGCAGGTCTAGTGGAGTTATTTAACCGTTCGATATGGCTCAAAGCATGATTGATCATTTTGTATTCTACAAACATTTATTAGGGAAAATCATCTATATGGTGGTTTACATTGATGACATTGTTTTCACTAACATCGAGGGCATATGTCAGCTTAAGAAATATTTGTTTGAACACTTTGAAACTAAAGATGAAACTTAAATTATTTTCTTGGCATAGAGGTTACTCAAGGGATTAGCTTTGGATATACTTGAAGAAATAGGTATGACAGATTGTAAACCTATTGACCATGAATCTAAATATCAAACTTCTTTTAGGACAGGGGAGTCTTTATCTGATTCTGGAAGATACCGAAGATTAATTGGCAAACTATTTTATTTGATAGTCACTTGTCATGATATCTTATTTGTAGATAGTGTGGTTAGCTAGTTTTTTCAAACACCTGTAAAAAAGTCATTGAGAAGCTGCAATTAGAATTTTAAACTATATTAAAAAGTCTCCAGGTACGGGCTTGTTTTATAAGAATCATGAAAATACAGAGATTGTTGATTATACAGTGTAGATTGGGCTAGTTGTCCTTGCGATAGAAAATCAACATCAAGATATTGTATCTTCTTTCGTGAAAATCTTGTGTTATGAAAATTTTAAAAATAATTTGTGGTTGCCAATTCAAGTGCAGAAGCGGATACTGAGCAATGACTCTTAGAATGTGCAAATTTATCTGGGTGAAATATCTTCTCACAGAGTTCAAGTTTTGTAAATTCAACCCTATAAAATTAGTTTGTTATAATCAAACTGTTTTGCACATTGCATCCAATCTTGTCTTTTATTGAAGCTTGTCACTTCATACGTGATAAGGTTGCTTCCGGAGACTTTATTACTAAATTCGTTGGATCAAATGATCAATTTGTTGATGTTTTTAAGAAATCTTTGAGAGGACTTAGGATTGAATACATTTGTTGTAATTTTGGACCACTTGATCTATATGCTCCAACTTGAGGGGAGAGTGATGAGTGTTAAATATTGTGCGTTAGGCAGCTTAAAATCACTACTATGTTTTACAGCCTAACATGGTTGCTAAGTGTGTTGTTTCTTCCACATTTATATGATTGTGCAAGCTTATATATACGCACTTCGTGTAATTTAAATCATCAAGTCATTGAATACAATTAACAAAGATCAAGGAACAAAACATATTTGTTTGGTGTTTGGTTTTCTTAGGTCCACATTTTTTTTCCCTTTCTTTTTTGGGGTTGGAGGTAGGGTTTTGATGTAATTGATATCCTGGTGAAAAGTTGGGTGTGTCTAGATTAACTTGCAAGATGAGAACTTTTGACTTGTTAAAGTGTGCTGTCTTAGGGATATAATTATTTTGATGATCCGTTTAATTGGATTAGCTTCTACTTTTGCCACCCTAATTGATGGCTCTTTTCCAAAATTGGAGTTATTGTCCTAATGTAGGGCAAGGGGTTTCCATGTTCCTGTGTTTTTGTCATTCCCTTGTATTCTTGAAGTTTAACCCAATCACAAGGAGTTTGAAAAGATGTTGCCATTTTTCTGAGAGTTAGCTAAGGAATGGGATGATTTTAATGTATGAGGTTGGGAAGGCCTTGTTTTTATGAAGAAATTTATAGTTCATTGACAACATTAATGACGTGTTTGGTACACTTGCATTTTTGGTACATGATTTGTAAAGCTACTAAATACAGTTAAATAAAAAATAGAGATGAAACTATAAAAGTATCCAATAAGTATTTAAGTATTACGCTAAAAGGCAAAGGTAAAATCACCTTTAAATGTTTTCTACATTTCAACTTCTCCAAGAATGCCCTTTCCTCAAAGTTTTGAGCGGAAAAGTCTTTCCTACTTTCTTGAAGTGGGCTTTCCTATAGAAAGCCTTCTGACTAGAATTTTGCATACCTAAAGCAGAAGTTGGAAAGGTCATACATATGTAATATTTCATTTAGAACTACTTACATAATGAGAAGTAAAACCTAAATGGCTTAGATGGGTATACTTTTATTTGAGGGCATTCTATGAATTTCTTATATATAAAAACTTACAGTGTCCAATTGATTTTTCACCTGAAAATATATTTGATGGTATTTCAATTTTAGATGGAGGGAGTATTAGGTATAAGGGCATTTAAGTCATATTATATTCATCATTCAGTCATTAAAAGATCGTTCTACCAAAACTAGAAAATGAACCATCATTCCAATATGGCTTTTCCTCCTAAACTTTTTAATGAAAAGACTATTTCAACCTACCTATCTTGGGTGGAAGGTGATTTTGGTCTTGAAGGTAATGCCATTTCATTCCATTGTAGTAAATTTGCTCTAGAGAGAGTTGAAGGGTGTAATAAAAGAGTTTTTGTGGTTTTAGAGAAAAGTGTCAACTTTAAAGACATTGCTGAAACTGATGGTCTGGCAAGTGGTTGTCATAATGATGATTTGATGGTTAGACAGCTGAACTAAAAAATGAATTGGAAGTTCTTTGGAGGGAAGATATGAGATGCAGACAAAAATCTTGTATATGCAAGGAAAGGTGATTCAAATGGTCATTTTTGTTTTCACCAGGTTGGAAATGTTTGCTAAAGGTCGATTGCGTTAACAGTTTGGCTATGCTATATATAGTAAAGCTACCTAGCATTCCTGGAATCAAATAAACCTGCTCAATTTCACCTCTTGTACGTTGCCTGTCTCTCTTCTTGTTAGAGTTTAGGAAGTAATATGTCTTATCTTAGCTGCTTTTATTGCATGTGATCGCTAGAAACATGTGAAGTGCATGACTAACCCAATAAAAAAAGTTTTGCGGGGGACTTTCTGCTGATTTTTCTGAACTTCCCTGTGCACTTTTAAAAGTTTGTTGTTAGTTGAAAAATTAAGGAATTGAAATATTTTCCTGCATGATTTTGTTAGACGAATGATTAACTTCAACTTAAGCCTTCCTGAAAACTTGGGTAACACAAGGGAAGTGTTTGAAAAGTTTAAAACGGGAAAAACTATTTGAAACTTCTGAGAGGAGGAAACTTTGATGTCATCATACTGTTTATCTTGGCAAAATGTGTTGAGTTACTCATAGATTCTTTTTTGAAAACTAGAAAACACATAAACAAACATTAGCAGTGAAACTCACATCCTAAAGTCTTCATTACTTAATTGTACATAAAGGCAAAGAAAGGGGATTTGTTATTTGTGGGGCCCGGCGGTGGGGGAACCATGCTTACCCAAAATAGCAGAGGAATCTGTTGAAGCATCTCTTTAATGACTCAGTACATGAAATTCATCAATTGCCCAATATGATTATGTTGTGGACTTTCTTTTGTCATTAATTAAACCAATGGTGTGAAGGCACGTACAAGTGCAGTTTTTTTTTTTTTTTTTTTTGAGAAAAGCGCCTCAGAACCTTTACGGTGAGGCTTATTAGTCGGGTGTGCTTCTTGCTGCATGTTTTTTGTGCAGGCCTGAGTAAAGTTTGTGACTTCAGCTTCTATTTTTCTCCTTGGAAAAGTCTAAATCTTAATTAATGCCTTAGAATAGTAGAGATATGTCAATCAAAGTTAGGGTTGCAAACAAACAGACCTGTCGGTCAAAGCTTGACTTGAGTTCAAAATTGATCGAACTTGAGCCGAGCTCAAGCCTAGATATAATTGTAATTGACTTGTCAAGCCATGTTATTTTATCAATAGTATATTCTTATATTATATTATTTTATTTATTTTCCAATAAGTGAAACATTATTTGAAAATATTTGAGCTCGAGCTTAATACCCTTGAAAATGGAAGAAAAAATTCTGTGCATACATTTATGTATGCATATGTGCCTTACTTTACTATATGAGGGTCCTAAGTGACTTGAATGTGGCTATTACCCTTGACAACATTGCATTCAACATTTAGTCAAGCAGTTAGGTGTGTGCTAGGCTGGTAGCTAATGTGACTTGTGAACCCTCAAGTGAGAGAGTTTGCATTTTGAGGTAGGTTAATAATTTGGAATAACTGGAAGACTTACAAAAGTTCTCCATAATATAATCTTTGTTACATAAATGAGGAACCTGCTTGACACTTTTATATAGTTCCTCTCGTCCCAAAAACAAATGAAGGGCTGATTAGAAATTCCTAGTTTCTCATGTTTATTTCATTCACTTAATATGTGTGTCTTAATTAACATTTTCATGTATAGGTATCTTCCTTTGCTGGGCGCTACTTTTTCTTTTCCTCAGAGCCTTGGTGTTTTGGGCGGTAGACCTGGGGTTTCAACATACATCATTGGCATGCAAGATGACAATGCATTCTACCTAGATCCTCATGAAGTGCAACAGGTATAGGTTCCCATTGTAATGCTGCATAGTATCTTAAGCAATGGATAATTCTGAAACTGTGATGGTTGGGGAACCTAATCCTTTTTCAGATCTTCACACTTGTCAATTTTGTGAGTAGATGAGTTATTTAATGTGGATAGCTATCAGATGTCATTCTAAATGATTGATGCTGGGAAACTTGACACCTTGAGGCCTTGAGGGAATCGTGAGCTATGTTTCGGTTAAGATGAAAAGTTTTCAAAATGTTTGTTTGTGTGTATGTGTGTTTTAAGGAGAAATGCTTATGTTTAAAGTTGAGCATAAAATACCATTTTCTATACTACTGATAATAGGTTCTCTTCTTTTAACTAGACAGGGTTTTTTCTTAAACTTTATAATGATTAACAATTTTACTAATTGGTAGTTATTGTAGATTTCTGTGTAAAAGAAAGAAAGAGAAATAAAGAGAGAGAAAAGTAGGGATTTTTCTACCTAGAATAACTCCCAATATTTAGCTTTTTTTTTGCATGAAACCCTTTTTTCAGGGCAATAAATGTTGGCAGGCAGATGAAATTGTAGTTGCGTGTATTTACTTGATATACTTTATTAATTCTTATGTACATGTTAAGCTAGTTAATTTTCTCCAAGATACGTTGTTTAGTTCATTTGTTCAAATTTAAATAATTGATGGATTTTCAGGTGGTTGATGTTAGGAGGGGCGACTTGGAGGCTGATACTTCTTCTTACCACAGCAAGTAAGTTAGTTTTTCTGAAGTCATGCTTAGTACTTCCCTTCTGTTAACTTGCTATCCTCTTTTCAGCTGCCATGCTCTTTACTCCTCTTCGTTTTTGTTCTAAGACGTATTTGCTTTAGCTGTTCTTTGCTTCTTCATCTTCTTCTTTTATTATTTATTACTGCAGTAAGGTAAGGCAGTTTCCTCTCGACTCAATAGATCCATCCTTGGCAATTGGATTCTACTGCAGAGACAAAAGTGAGTAGGCTTATGTTCATTTCTTAGTTTCATAGAATAAATTATGCAAATACCATGATGCCAACCCTTTTTTTTTCACCTTTTTCAGGTGACTTTGATGATTTTTGTTCAAGGGCATCTGAGCTAGTTGATCAATCAAATGGCGCTCCTCTATTTACCATCGCCCAGACTCGTAATTCTCCCTACTCAGTGAATTTTCATGCAAATGTTAACAATATCGCTGAGTTCCCAAATCCAGGCTCCTTTGAAGGGCTGCCTGCAGGTGAAACAGAGGGTTCCTCGCAAGAAGATGACTGGCAACTTCTCTGACTTGGATTTGTTGCGGTTAGAGGAGAATATGGAAGGAAAGCTGTATATAATTTCTTTGCCACTTCATATATTATAATTTTTGCATGCAGGGTGGTAAATGGTACTTTTATCAGGAGACAAAATGTTTGGAGATTAAACTTAGGTTTAGGTGTCTTCTTTGTCGTCCTAAAATCTATTTAGCCATGAAAAAGCTAAGTTGTGAAACAGATCATTCTTTTGTTCAATACCATTGAAGCGCATTATATTTGTGTAGGGACTTGCTCTTTTTCTTTTTCTTTTTTTTTTTTTTAGGGAGGAAAAAGGATATTAGACTTGGTTCTTTTTGATAAATCCTCAGTTCTTTCTATTGGCTCTCTTTCGTGAAAGGTTTGCTTCGTTAAATAAATAAAATAAGCTATTCAGAAAGATTATTATCTATATAATGTGAATATTCTTATCCTATTGCGTGTGCATTTCATGAATAAAGTCTAATTTTGGTGGGAACGCTCATGCAATGATTTGAGTAGGATTATAAATGAGGTGACTTGTTTGTGAACAACTCTAATTCGTTTGATATAACGAATTGAGCTCGTTTAATCGATTGCAAACTTTAAATTAATATAATATATATATATATATATATATATATGAAAAGAAAAATAGAAAAATAAAATTTGATATTGAACTTGAATTAATAAAGTAACTTGAGTTCGATTCCATATATTAAATAAATTAAATGTGAACATTACGAATATGAAAAATAATTTTAATTCATACGTTAATTTAACAAATTATAACAGTATTTAAATACAAGTTAGAGTTTGAACTAACCTTCAAAATTCAGATTCGATTACATGCCTAAATCTAGATTGAGTTAGTTAAAAGTGATACCTAAAGTATCTCTGGTTGACTTGTTAATGGGATAAATTTAGCTCATAATATTTCTCATTTAAAACATTTGTATTTTATTGAAAAATGTGGTTTTTATACTTAATTATATTATTATTAATCATGATAATGCGATTTTATTATTAATTATATTAATAATAATAATGTGATAATTTAGTTATAAATAAATATTTTTTATACTTTTGCATTAAATTAAAATCAAATATCTAAGTTAAATACTATATTGTTTTTAGAACCAAGAGACTTGTTGACTTATTTAAATATTAGAGAGAAATTTAAGTATAGTTTTATTAGATATGAAATTTTATTCAATAACATAATTTATAGTGTATGTGGATGAAAGAAACCATAAAATAGGGCAGATGAGATATGAATAAATTCTCATATTTGCGTTTTGAGGATTTCTATGAAAGAGTTTGATTATTTTAATGTTGAGTTTTTTTGTATAAAATTGAAGAAAGAATTTTTCTAGGTTGGAGGTATTATTTCTAATGTTATGTGGATGTGTAAATTAATAAGACAATGAAAATATAGTTAATAAATTAGTAAATACATGAAGCTTTAAATAAAATATTTATCATAATTTATATTTAATATATAACATGATACTTATAAACTCTGATTTTAAGTTTTAAATTTGACTTATATTTAAGGAGTCTTTAGGATAATTTCCTTTTTTTTTTAAAGAAAAAAAATGAAGAAATTAGTAGGAGAAAGAAAAAATAGGGAACTAAAATAATTGACCAATATAACCTAAACTTCCATTAAAAAATACATGTAGATTGGTTGATGAGTGGTCTTACTTATCTATCTAATATATATATATATATATATATATATATATAAAGTTTAAGATTAAAAAAAAAACAACTCTGCCTAATTTCCTTTACGCTGAGACAGGGACAGACACAGGGGGTTGTTCCCGCCTCCCAAAGGTTTTGTATTTTATATTATGAACAGTGTTAAACATCGCTAAACAATGGCGTAAATAGTGTGGAAAATTTAAATTTTTTTCATAAAATATTTAAGATTTATTCTTTATATAATTAATAAAAAGTAGGCCTCATATTAATATTTTAAATATTTTATTCTTATATTAAATTTATTCTTATCTCATTTCATACCCATTATGTACTCGTATATATTTTTACTTAGTTTTTATTAATTATTAGATTTAAGTGTGTGTATGATATATATATTACTAGTTTTTCATTTTTGTTAAGTTAAATAAATATTTTTAAGAATAAAATATAAAATAGTATACATTAAAATAAAAAATTATTACATTAAATAATCTTCACAATTACAAAATACATAAATTTTTTAAAAATACACAATACATTCATAAAGTAATTCTACCATCATAATTACAAATCAAGTTCATTGGTATCTTTTTTAAGCATATTATTTTAATTAAAAGTATTTGAAATGAACCAATTAATCATAAATACTTCATAATCTACAATGAATAAAAGTTTATAATTTGAACATCATATCAAATAAACTTAATGAAAGTAAAAGTCTTTTTGAAAATAGAAATAAAAACTTATTTTCAATGGTTTTATCAAGAAATATAAATAATGGACTAAAGAAATTATTAATATTAAATAAATAGGTTTATTATGAAAATTCAATTTACTATTTTTTCAAAAAGGACTTAGTTAAATCCTTTCTTAATTACATTAATAAATTTTATTTTCTTTAAAAAATCCTTTTGTTAAATTTTTCTGTTAAAAATTAGACGTAAAGAGATTTTCCATCTTTTTTTACGGGTAAAAGGATTTAACTGAAACGTTGTAAAACTATAGGACCTAATTAAACTCTATTTATATTTTTAGGGACTAAATCCAAACTAACTTTATTCCCAAACTCGAATGTTAATCTCGAAACCCTAATGCGCCTCCCCTTATAAGGTCTGTTTCATTATTTCCACTCTCATAGAGCAAGACCCTCCCCCGCACACACAAACTTCTCAAAAACCCTAACTCTATCCACCAAATCAACCATGGCAGAGAGAGGCGGAGAGCGTGGTGGCTTCGGCAGAGGCTTCGGTGGGCGAGGCGGTCGTGGCGGCGATCGTGGGGGCAGAGGCCGAGGTGGCCGTCGTGCCCGCCGAGATAATGAGGAGGAGAAATGGGTGCCAGTCACTAAGCTTGGCCGATTGGTTAAGGATGGGAAGATCAAATCCCTTGAGCAAATCTACCTCCACTCACTTCCAATCAAGGAGTTCCAAATCATCGACACCCTAATCGGCCCATCTCTGAAAGATGAGGTCATGAAGATCATGCCTGTGCAGAAACAAACCCGTGCTGGTCAGAGGACTAGGTTTAAGGCCTTTGTGGTTGTCGGAGATGGGAACGGTCATGTTGGATTGGGCGTGAAGTGTTCCAAGGAAGTTGCTACTGCTATTCGTGGAGCGATTATATTGGCTAAGCTTTCCGTGATCCCAGTTAGGAGAGGATATTGGGGTAACAAGATCGGGAAGCCTCACACAGTGCCTTGTAAGGTGACGGGAAAGTGCGGTTCCGTCACAGTGAGAATGGTTCCTGCCCCACGAGGTGCTGGAATCGTGGCAGCTAGGGTTCCCAAAAAGGTGCTTCAGTTTGCTGGAATTGAAGATGTCTTTACCTCCTCCCGTGGCTCTACCAAAACCCTCGGCAATTTTGTCAAGGTTTGCCTTTTAATATATTTGTTTTTCCTTTTGGTGGTTGGTGCTTGTTTTTATAATAATCATTTTCGCTGATTGTTTCTTGGGAAAGGAAAAAAGTTACTTTGGCATGCTAAATGAATAATCGTTTGGGTTAATTGCGTTTCATATTTTTTTCCTGGATGTTTAAATTGGTTAGTTAGTTAATTTCATTGAAATTGAAATTGAATCTCGAAATAGTATTTTTCCATTTGTGTATCGTTCAGATTGGAAGCTAGCCATTTTGCCACTTAATTATTGGTTGCCAAAATTATCTTCCATACTGGGATATTCACATATGATTAATTAAATAGGTTTATGAATTATTATCTTCCCTATGTCCTATTGATATGACATTATAAGCACGCGTAAGGATTACAGGTAGTTTAAGTTCCCTGTGGGATCTGCGGATGGTTTTCTCAACTTGTTGGGTAATCTCATCTAGAGGATCACTGAAAGTGGTTATGAGGATGCATCTCTGATTTCTAATAGTCTTTAGTTTATGATATCTGCGTAATCTTAGATAAGCTTTGTTTGTCTATTAATGCAAGCAGGTTAGCAGAAATGAGTAGATTTTATTGAATTTTAAGTACCCAAGTCAGTTCGGAAGTTATCAGAAAATTCATTTTTATCTGTAAATTTGTTTTTCCCATTTGTAGTTTTGTTTCTGATTTTCTCCCCTCTTTGCAGGCTACCTTTGAATGTTTACTGAAGACTTACGGGTTCCTTACTCCAGACTTTTGGAGGGAAACTCGTTTCAATAGGTCTCCATTCCAGGAGTACACAGATTTCTTGGGAAAGCAGCCCAGTAAGGCTGTTATTACCCTTACAGAGGAACCTGCTGAGAGGATTGAGGCTTAGAATGTTCTCTTAATGTGTTTGGCTAGTTCACTATGAAATTTTGTTCTTAGTCTTACATGATGTTTCGGTGATACTGTTTCTAGATATATCTAATCATTCTCTTGAATTCAGGTGAACCTCGTTTCATGTCGAACCAATGAATTTGTTATGTTTTGGATTTTTTATTACTGTAGTCAATTCAAATTCAACGATAGTTGATGTTCTAAACATTATTAGGTGCCGGAAATTTTCGCTATATTGCCGGTTTACCTGGGGGTTCGAAAGGGGCACTGATATTGGTTTTCTCTATTCTTCTAACATTCATAGTACAATTCATGGTGGAGGTAATGAAATTTGAGTTTATATAAGAATATATTTTTAATTTTTAATAAACCAACGTCTTAATTTTCAATTTTACCTTTTGACTCTCTTCTTATCTTAAACTCTTTTAAATTTCTATTATAAGTTGTGAAATAAAGGTTGTTTTTAATGAAATAAATGTCTAAAAATATAATTTTTTACTATCTAATAATTTTTATTTCATTATTATGTAAAATTATTCGTTATAATTGAAGAAAATAATTTTAATTTAAATATAATTTGAATTGATAAATGTTGAATGTAAGTCTTATTTTGATGATTGAACATTGCTTGTATGAATTAAATGAGGTGAAAAATGAAAATGATGAAATGGCTCGTCTATATGTGTTATGAGATGAAAATTAATTAAAAGCTTGAAAATGGATCAAAATCGCAACTTGTACGTGAGTTGGATTGGACACGAGAGGAGAAGTTGAATCGGAGATGAGAGGTTTCTCGCCATGTCAATGCAAACAGACTTAAGTTGTTCGCAAGTTAAACTAGGTATGCCCGAGTTGACTTATGGTCAAATGTGTTTTTTTTGCACTCTAAATCGTGGGACTAAATCATTTTTCCCTTTAAGAGGAGAAATGCAAAATATATCTCTATTTCAGCACAAATGTATCGCTTCCACCTCTTCCATTTTTCTTTAAATTATTAAGAGGATTTTTTAAAGAGATAAAATAAAGAGAGATAATGGGTAAAATTGGTAAAAAATGTGTGCATTTATGTTTATCGACACTTTATTTTTATTTGTACAATTGTTGAGATTTAACTAATTTTAGAGAGATTTAAAATTAAATATATTTTACTCCCCCATTTTTCATAAATAGTTATAAGAGTGATTATTGTTTTGTGTTGGGTTAAGGGAAGGTAATTACATGTCAACTTGAACAATATATCACTCACTTAATACTCATTTAACACAAAATTAAATAGGCAAGAGTTTTACACCATTACCTTTCAACTCGTTAATTTGTCATATTACTTATCTAATTTGTTATATTGCCCATAAAATTTGTTAAAATCCTAATACAATATTTTTATTTTTTTATTTCTGTTTTTTAATTTATTTATTTCTGGTTTTTGTTGAATTTTCAAACTCCAACCCTAACTTTATTATATCTATCCACTTCAAAATGAATTTGTGAATCTCAACCTTAATTTGTTATAACTCAACCCAAATGAATTTGTGAATCTCAACCTAATTTGTTATAACTCATTGGGTTGGCGAATCATGTTCACCACAAAGTAGTTAGTAGTAATTTTATGTAGATTAATGAAGTATTTTATTTTTCATAATACTTTTATTTATTTTGTTTCAAGAATTATAAATGGAGAATAAAGTTTGTCTTGTAATTTAGGAAAGAGAAGTAAAAGTTGATGAGAGAAGAAAGTTTATGTCTTGGAGATATAAAAAGATATAATTAAAAAAGAGTCTCCTTCTAGAAATAAGAAGAATTGATGAGAGATTTCAAGAAAGAAGTGATGAGAGAGATAATAAAATAAATAATGGTATAAATAAATCATAAAATGATTTATAATTAGGGGAAGAAAAAAACTTTCTAAGGTCATATAAAGAGGGATATAAGAAGTGTATGAAGTTTTACAAAAGAAATAATTTTTAAAATTTTAAAAGATTTATATTTAGTAACTCACATGGATATCATTAGCTTCAATAATAAAAAGGATAGAACATTGTAGGTTTTCTTTTAAGATTAAAAAATCCATTTATTATTGTATTATGTAAAAAAAAATTGTATCTAATTAAGAAAATTATGTTTTTTAGAAAAGCAGATTAAGAAAGTTTTCTTTATTTGTTATATTAAGTGGTGTTAAATTTTATATTGAATAATACAATCTAATTATTATTGTATTACGTAATATATATATATATATTTGTATCAAGTTAAGAAAATTCTGTTTTCTAGAAAAACAAATTAAGAAAATTTTATTTATTTGTTATATTAAGTAAGTGGATGTTAAATGTTATATGGAAGAATACAATTTATAAATTTGGATTTATTAGGTATTGAAACAACTGAAGCTTCTCTTCGCATAGGGTTCAACTGTTCAAGTCAATGGAAGCAAATTCCTCAAGGCCTTTTGTTAGATGATTTCTGGCGCCATTGTTATCTTTGCTTTATTTATTGTTCGTTTATTGTTTCAATAGCATTTAAGTTTGTTCGATTATTAAATTGAACTATTGAATTCAACTATTATTTTGCAAAGTTCAAATTTTGTTCCCATTGTAGATTGTAGCTTGGAAAGTGTGACATCACATTAAATGAATGGCTATTGTGTTGTGTCTAGGGGTGTTCATTCGGTTTTTTCGGTTCGGTTTTTACAATTTCGGTTCGGTTTTTCGGTTTTCGGTTTTTTTACTTGGATAAACCGAACCAAACCATATTAACTATACTACGGTTCGGTTTTTAAATTTCGGTGTTCGGTTCGGTTCGGTTTTAAACCGAAATTTCACTCTTTTTTTTGTTTTTTTTAAAAAAAAAAATTCAATGAGTTTTTTTTTTTTTTTTTACAAAAAAATTCAATGAGTTTAAATAAATATGATTAAATGAAATGATGATGTCAAATACACAAGCACATTCAAAAAATAGGCGAAAGAAAATTTATCAATTAAATCATATTATTATATTATTTACACATTTTCAATGAGAAAAATATCGAAAATGATTCATAATATACCAAAATATGATGAATGAACTTCTTTTACAATACTTAATAATCATCTTGTGGATACAAAAACACTTCAAATAGAAAAAGATATAAATAATTTTTGAAGTAAATAAAATTGGTTAAACATTAATTACAATTTTTTTTTATAAAAAAAACTTCGGTTTTTCGGTTTAAGCGAAGTTTCTAAAGTTGAAACCGAAAACCGAACCGTAATTTTAAAAAATTTCGGTTAACCGAACCGAATAAACCGAAAAACCAAAATACCAAACCATTTTTAAAATTTCGGTTCGGTTCGGTTCGGTTTTTCGGTTCGGTTCGATTTTTTAACACCCCTAGTTGTGTCGAATTCACGAGTTACTAACATACCAACTCAAACACAACATGATTATTAATCGTGTTTAATATATGAAATTGAATACGACACATATATACTTGTATTGACATGATATGACATGATATGCAAGCTCACAAAAATTAAATAGATAATAGTAACTCATCCAACTCATGAAAACTAAACAAGTACTTAGAACCCGCCTAACTCGTATAAATGACACGATTATATGCCTAATTAATGTGGAAAAATTATAGCATCTGAAGTAGAGAAATCATATTTAAATGATAAAAAACAACCAGCAATACAATTAGAAAAAATCATACCATCTGCAACACAATTAGCTAAAAATAAGCACAATCTGCAATATAAATAACCAAACATTCCAAGTTCTTTATACATCTAGCATCCACATAGTCGAATTAAACTAATTAAAAGTCTTATCCAAATTTAGCTTATCACTTAGTGCCACTGCAATAAATATTAAACAAACTAGTATTATAAATTTAATCTAAAAAATATTAAATTGAATAATGACAAAAACCTAATAATTCTCTTACCTCCATAAAATCAGTCCTTAATACAAACCAAAGACTCAACAATATCATATGACAGATGAAAGTTCTAAAACTTTTAATGTATTAATTTTGATTAAATGACAAACATTAATAAGAACTAATGGCTTAATTGTATTAGTGTTGGTCTTTTATGATTCATATATCTAATCCATGTAAGATCGAAGTTTCAAATTTTCAGGAAAGAGCGTTTGATGTCGAGCGTTTGAAGATAACCAGCTTTTGGATTAGATAAAATCTAGAGGTGTGGTATTATTTCTTTATATATCTATTAGATGTCTTTAGATCTACCTCTATGAATAATAAGTTCTATAGGTTGCTTAATAAAAGTGAAATGTTTTTCAAAATGCATTTTATTTAGATAAAACATAAGTTGGGTGTTTGAAATGATTTTCAAAATACATGCACATGCTTTAAATTTCTTAAAATGTATTCCACAAACTCTTGGAGTTGTTTGGAATTTTGTTTTGCATAGTTTTAATGCATGTGCGGTTGACCTAACTGAAGTGTGGTCGACCACAGATCATGTGGTCGACCAAACCTCTCAATTTATCGTCCGCTGAATGTCCAGAGCTTTTTGAAACACTTGCGGATAATGGTGCGGTCGACCGGACTTCTCAGCTCATGGTCCGCAGTATGTCCAGAGTTCTCTGGAACATTTGCGGATGATGGTGCAGACGACCAGTCTGATATGCGGTCGACCGCACTTCTCATGAGTGGGATTCAAACAGTCATTTTTATGACCATTGATAACATATATATAAATACTCAATTGTTTGAAAAATAGAGCAAAATTACTTTTTGAGCAAAAATCTAATTTCTATTCTTTATAGAATATCTTGAAATCATTTTGAAACCCTTTCATAACATTTACATTGTGAAAATCATCCAATAAGGGTCTTTACAAAATCATTGGTGTTCTTGAGCAATCTAGAGAAACATATTACTCAAGGAGGTACTTATGCTTCAAATTAATATATCTTCACATTAAGGTGATATCTATATCAAACTCTTCATATTCTTATCTTGTTAGTTTTATTCAATGTTGCATTGAGCTTAAAACTCTAACGGTTAGAGTGAGCCTTGAATTATAGATAATTGTGATTGTCTTAAGTGTTTGTATTTCATTAATTGTTGTATTAGAGATAAGTGTATAATCAAGGTTGTAGTGTAAAACTCAAAGTGTTGAGTGAACTTTGATTGGGTAAGAGGTTTGTGTTGTAAAACCCTAAGGTGAATTGAGCGAGCCTCTTTTGTAATCTCTCGTACTAAATTATTGAAAGGTTTTGTGAAATCCTTGAGTAGATAGCTCAAGGTAGTGGATTAGGTTTTGTTGGATAAACCGAACCACTATAAATCGTTATGTTATTTGCAAATTTCTTAAAAACATTATTACACATACTGTTTGAGCACCAAGTATTTGATATTTGTTGTTCTAAAAAGCATTGTTTATTTTAAAGAGAAAAAATCGGTTAAAACCTAAATCACCCCCCTCTTAAGTTTTTCAACAGAGAACTTTTGAATTTGTCAAGAACTTTACTACCATTGCTGAATGCATATTCAAAAACAACTGCAAAAGTTGGAACAATTAGTACATCTCAAACCATTTGAGCTAAAATAGAATATCTATATCGATAGGCCCTCCAATGATCTAGAATATCAAATTTAGTTGTTATATCAATAGACTTATCTTGATACATTTCTAACTCATATTTATGCATATGTTTCAATACACACTTTCAATAATATTCCCAATTTGTAATTATATTGTAACTGCCCGTTTTTTCTATATCAAATTTCTTTCATTCATTTTATAAAAATGATGAAAAATAATACGTGTATTTGACACAAACAATGGTTATTTAAGGCTTACGATAAATTTTTTGTAAATTGTAAAACATTTCTAAAATTTGAAAAGGATAAAAATTAATTTTTTATACATAATTATGGTAAAATAGTGAGATGATGACAAGACTAATGCATAAAAAATAAATCTAACTTGTTAAATAAAATTATATATAATATTTTTTTAAAGGTTTGAACCGTCGGTTCAACAGTTAATAAACCTTCAATTTCGATTTATTAACCACCGATTCATGATTTATCAAAATGAAAAATCTAAACCGAAATCGAAAATCGTTAGTTTATGAACTTTAATGAACTGTAAATTTAGTCAACGTTTTTTAATTTGTTGACCACTGATTCAGTTCAGGTTCAACTTTGGTCTGGTTTAATTATATTTCATGCAGATTCACTTATTTAACCTAATATCAACAATTCTTATTACTGTATATGCCCCATAATATATGATAAGATATAAGCAATTAAACACATATTTCATCAGTTATATATTAAGAATTTAATTTTATTTCTTATTGAGTTTCTTTCTAGCATTATTTATTATTATATTCCAATTTTATCCATATTTAAGTGGAAATAGAATATGAGTAATTATTAATATGGAGAGACACAATGAGAGATTGATTTAGAATATTTATTAAGGGTAGATTTAAAACTTAATATTAAATTTTGTATTGTTTTCAATCTTTTTAATAAGTGTGTAAATGTCTAAAATTACAATTAATATGAAACAAAAGAAGTATTAAAATAGGTAAAATATCTTTATTTATCATGTCTACTATTTCTTGGAACAAAAAATCATCGTTTATAAGAGATAAAATAAGTAGAGATAATATTAGAAATAATATACAAAATAATCTTAAAAAATAATTAAACATATTATATTTTAGGACAAAAACGTTGACTTCCGACATGTTATATTTTGAGTTGGAGAGAGAGTAATTGTTATTACAAAAGTATATTGCAAAAACAATTCAAATTATTTATCGACGTTCAAAGCTTGTAATTCTAATTCATTAAATATTGTATTACAATCTTCAAAAAGGGTGTTGCTAAACTCAAATATGAAAATTGTTTCTTTTTTTTGTTCTAATATGATAATTGTTTTACTAATAAAAGAGAAATAAATATATTTTGAAAATTGCTTAAAGAACAAACAACATTTAATTGAATAGGAAGTTCATTTGATTTTTACCGTTTAAAATTTTGATTTTAATTTGACTTTCGACAAAATTTGTATTAATCTAAACTAAACCCACATTTTTATATAAACAAATTAAGCCGTTTCAAAAGTCTATAAAACTAAATCAATAGAAGCATTTTTTTATTACATAAAAAATAATTCAAAAAATGAATAAGAATACATTAACCTTAATTTTGTAATTTTTTTAGAATATGAAGACACAGTTTCAACTCTTCCCAATTTCGAAAATAAGAATCAAATTTAAAATCAATTTTGAAATTATTTAAATTTCAGTAAAATCAAACTAGAAAACAATTTGTTTAATTTTTTATTTATAGTTAATAATAAACACCCCCTAAAAATGAGTTAATACTTAATGTATAATAGTCATGGACCTTGTAATTCAGGAACGTTGGTAATTTAAATATCCTTATTCATAATTTAGAAGATTCAACGGTACTAGTATTGAGAAACGGGTTGGGTAAAAAAATTCGAAATATATACAAGTTTTTATTATGTCTGTCCAATCCAGCCCATTTTTAGAAGCATACTAATGATTTTTATACTTTTTTAAAAAGAAAAAAAATAATTAAAATTTAATGAAATATATCAAGATAATAATTAAATGATTTTAAAATAGCAAAACTAACAATTTCTCTTACCAAATACCAACAAGAAGTTTATCATCTTATCTTTCTCTTCAGTATCAAATTATTAATAACAATATTTGAATCTATCTTAGAAAATTGTAAATCATTAATTAAATAGTTATTATTATTATCATTTAAAATTAAAATTAAAATAAGTTAATAAATATATAAAACATATTTAAAAATAAATGAGAAAATAAATTAATTCAGCTTGTATAGTGATTCTAAATATTAATTATGAAAGTGATTTAAAAAATAGTTTATGAACTAAATTAACTATTTTTTAAAAAATAAATTATGTAAAATGAATAATTTTATTACTAAAACTTATTATGAATAGTACTACAATAATAGAATAGAGGTAAGATTTCTTAAGAAAATGTTAAAGACGTTGGATATACATTTAAAAAACTTGTTACTTAATCTAAAAAAAAAATTGAGTCAAACAGCCCGTGAGCCAAATTATCCGAGACAGTTTAGCTCGATTCTATATGTGTCAATCTATATTTTTTTATAGGAAAAAATGGGTCGTTCGACGGACCTATCCATATTCCCACCTCTAAACGATACATGTAAACATAATAGCACTTATAAAAGTGGATAAGTGGATGATCGGGTTATAATGCAGATATAAAAGTAAATTACTTTTGTTTGGTCAAAATCGAACATGTTTATTTAAATTGGTGAAAGAAGTCAAACTTAGGAGAGTTTACTTTAATATTAATATTCTAATTTGTTAGAAATTCAATAGTTAAATTTTCATTATGTTTATGAATATCTAAAATTATATGTTTATTTTCTTAAAATAAATATATTTACTCATTTCGTTCTAAAAGATAATATACTTTGGACATTTCACATATATTAAATAGGTATTTTAATTTTGTAAAATATATTAATTTATTATGTCATACTCTTTGGAACTAAACTATTTGAATGTAGTTGGATTGCAATTTGAAATGATTTTGTTATTTTGTTTAATATTAAAATTAACATACAAAATAATATTAAAAAATAACAAATAATTTTATATTTTAAAACGAAAGAAGTATCATCTAAAATACCTAAATATATATATATATATATATATATATCAATAACTTGCATATAATTTTACTTAACATGGTAGTGACAAAGAGTCTCTTATTAATATATATATATATATATATATATATTAATAAGTTTTTTGAGTTTTGTATATATATATATTAATAAGTTTTTTAAAGTCAAAACTCAAAGAGTCTCTTTCTTGTATTAAGTATTTACATAAAATATAAACATCAAATTCTGTAGATATAAGGAGTATATGATTAGAGTTGAGATCACCTGATGTTAGTATACAAATATTTAAAAAACTGTTACTATTTATTAAATTTCAAGTGAAAAATACATTTTTAAAATAAATATTCATTTTAATTAAATATAAACATTTATTTTTAGACATAAATATAATTATTACTTTATATTGACATTTAACATCATTGAATTGCAAGAGTGTCTCAAGACTCAACAACTGAGAGGATTTAGTTCCATCCTGAAATCTATTTAAAGAAATATAGAAAATAAAAAATAAGAAAGAGCAGGCATTGGAGTTATTTAATCATTTTTAATTTGTTTGAAAGAAGTGTAATATTGGTCCAATATTTTAGTGATGCATGTACTAAAAAAATAATTAGAGAGAATGGAATGTGGGTCGTCTGCTTCTATTTCCCATATTTATATCCTTTTTAGTCTGCTTCTGTTCTGATGAGTTAGATTGAACTCAGGTTTTTCTGCAACATGGGTTCTGAGGTTTTTTGTTCTCCTCTCATAAAAAATGTATATAACCTTTGCTGCTGCATGCAAGCTAATTGATTCTCGAATTGCTTTCTCTTCGTGGGTTCTTCTTATACTTCGTTCTGGTAAGTCTATTTCTCCATTTTTCTGTCTCGATTTTGTCTTCCATTTGTTGGATTTGATCTGGGTTTTTGCTATTTGCTCCATTTTCTAAGTTTTGGTTCTGCTCGTGATTGTGAATGTCTGGAGTAGTTCTTTTGATAATGGAGCTGGTTTTTTATTTTTCTTCTTTTTCGGTTTTTATTTTATTTTTATTTTTTTTGGGTAGGGTCGCTTGAATGTAATTTTGCTTTGATGTAATCGTTGGGCTGTACTTATTGCAGTGGTAGAATTTCAATTGTTTATTGTTGAATAAGGGGATTGCCCAATTGATTTCTGAAGTAGTTGATTGAGGTGTGTATAAAAGGGCCAGTGAATAAGAACAGAGAAATGGGATCTCAAGGGGGCATTGGTAGTAGTAGTATGGTTGGGAATCATATCCAAGAGCCAAAATCAAACTCACTGGCTAGACAAGGTTCTATATATAGCCTCACTCTTGATGAGGTTCAGCACCATTTAGGGGATTTGGGGAAACCCTTGAGCAGCATGAATCTTGATGAGCTTCTTAAGACTGTCTGGACTGCTGAGGCTAATCAAGGTATTGGGGGTATGGATTTTGGGGTCCAGCAGGATGGACAGCTCACCTCAGCTTTAAATCAACAGCCAGGTGTTACTTTGTCTAGGGATCTGAGTAAGAAGACTGTTGATGAGGTGTGGCAGGATATTCAGCAGGGACAAAAAGGAAATAGCCTTGATAGGAAAACTCATGATAGGCAACTCACACTTGGTGAAATGACGCTGGAGGATTTCTTGGTTAGGGCTGGGGTGGTTGCCGAACCAGTTCCAAGGAAAAAAACTGGTTCTGGTTTAGGAGTTGATACACTGTCAATGCAGCAACAAAATATTCAACAGCCATCTCAGTGGATGCATTATCAAATTCCATCCACTCATCAGCCACCACCACAGCAGCATCAACAACAGCAGAACATGCTGTCTGTTTATATGCCAGGGCATCCGGTTCAGCAGTCTCTTCCTATGGGTTCTAGCACCTTGATGGATGCTGCATTTCCTGAGAGTCAAATGGCCATGTCACCATCGACCTTGATTGGTACTCTATCAGATACGCAGACACCAGGAAGAAAGAGGGTGGCATCTGGTGATGTGATTGAAAAGACTGTTGAAAGGAGGCAAAAGAGGATGATAAAGAATAGGGAATCTGCAGCACGTTCACGAGCAAGGAAGCAGGTAATGCATTAAACATTGTCAAGTATATTTTGTTTCTTCCAAAATCTCTATGGCTAAAGAACTGATTGATTTTAAACAGGCTTACACCCATGAGCTAGAGAATAAGGTTTCTCGCCTAGAAGAGGAGAATGAAAGGCTTAAGAAGCAAAGGGTATTTCTTGTAATCTTTATTTCAAAATCTGCAACTCATCAGTTTTATATCATCCTAATTGATAGCTCATTATATAAAGTTTTTCTTTTCTTTTCTTTTCCTCCCTAATCATGAAGTGAATATCCTTCTGGTTGATTTGTAGTACATATGATGATTATTTGTTTTGTGTTTTGATAGCTTATTGTTTTATTATGAACACAGAGTCTGACATTTTTTAGTTTCATGGATTGGTAGCACGTCACAGGGTAGAAGTAAAAATTAACCACTATGACGGGCGAGGATAGAATGAATACAGTTGCAATTCCCTTTCCTGTGAAACCTTCGGCTCTTCTTGACTTTGACTGCCATGTTTAAAGTTCTTGTCATTTGGAGCTCAAACTTCTCACTCTCTTGCCATAGGTCTCCTAATCATTCTTAACTTCAGCCTCTTCTTTGGTTCATCTTAAGCTTTTGTTCTTATGAGAGAAGGACCAGTGCTTTCCAGTGCTTTTCTTGATTAACAGTGTCTAAGAACAGTTGATTCCAACATTCCTTAATTTGTAATCCTTTCAAATTTTAAGTCTTTTTTTTTTTTTGTGGGGGGGGGGGGGGGGGAGGGGGTGAACAGATTTGGCTTGTGTAGTTATAGGGGTATGTGAGGCTTAAATTTTCCATTGAATCAAGGGTTTGGACAGATTTGGTATATGTATGAGTTGATGTGTAGTAAGAAGTTCTCATATTCATTGTTTTATCCTTGGGTTTCCCTAACTAGCTGCATAAAGGCAGGCTTGAACTTAAGTTTTTTGATAACATATGCAGCAATAGCATCTACCTTATATTGTAGCCTTCTACTTGTCTTCCATATATCATTGAGAAACTCCTTTTCTAAAGTTACTCATCTCCGAATAATGATGAAAATTACATTTTGTGGTAGTTGATTAATTATTAAGGCTTCCTTCAGCTTTGTTTTTTTCCACACATTTTACTGCTATGCATTTGCTGTAAAGAACATTTTCTGTTGTAGTTTTTCAAAGAAATTGTTCTTAAATTGATGTAAACAGCTGTCAGCTATGAAACCTGGATTGGTAATATGAGCTTCTATTGTATGCTGAAAATTTGTATTAGAACATCACTTTGTGAAACAGTCCCCAGAAAAATCTCGTTAAGCAAGACATAACGAAATTTCAATTTTTGACCCTAAATGAAGCAATAAAATTTCTGTCCAATTAATGCTAAAAGAGTTGAACAAATCTTGTGCAAATTGATTTCATACATTTTGAACAATTAATGCCTCATCTAAATCTTGATCTCCTCTACTTTATTTAAATTTGAGAAAATAGAATTTTCCAAACATTTCTTATTTCTTCATCAAGCTCCTTCCCCTTAACCCAAGTAGGAGAAACTAATTAGATACAGAAATATATGCATGGATGGAAGACCTATGTAATAAAAGAAATGAACCAAAGCAAGGGAACTAAAACAAGGGAGAGTGGGGGTCAACAAAACTCTATCTACTTTCAATAAATAAATCTGATCTGCTTATCATGTCAAGGAAACTGTAGAAAAGACTACTAGACTTAATATCATTTCTAATTTTCTCAGACAGATTTTGTCATATGATAAATAGATCTTATTGATCTATTGAAAGTAGAATAGAATTTTGTAATCCCCTGCCCCCCCCAATCCTCTCACTCATTTTAGTTTTCTGTTTTGAAAGTAATATAAGATTACGAGTCATATTTAAGGTTATTGTTTTGGCATTCTTCTAGTCCTTTCTGGGAATTATTCTTTGGAACTCTTCAAATTCTGTGTTTTTAATTACTTTCATTTAGATTACTAATTTCTACTGCAAATAAAAACCAATGCGGAAAGAGATGTTGAATAAATTTGTTCCACCCTCTGGTGTTATGACTGGTGCTTTCTTTACAGGAATCACACCACTCTTTATGCACAACTGAGGCCGTCCTAAGTTCAGATGTCTATTGGACCACATTTTTGGATAATAACTACTAATCTACCAAGTTGCTTGTTTTAACATTACTTGATCAGTTACTTGTCCAGATTGCGATAGAAGTGTTTCATTCTTTTTGGTATTTTCTGAGAGCTGTTTGTTGCACTCCTATTGCATTATGTTTTCACTGAAGAGACAATGCCACCCTATGCTTTTCTTTTTTAATATCTTGTAAATATTTATTTTGAATTCTATCGCCGTCCTTGTTTCTTTCTTGCTCTTCTTTCTCTCAATAGAACTCTAAGCTGTCTGTTATCTCTGGTCATGTCTGCTATCTTCTCCCAAATAGCCGATCTATTTCTCTTTGCCATATGTTCTTCCTTTCCTCTAGTTCAGGAATTAAATAAACATTATGTCTATTTTCCAAAAAATTTTCTGATCTATATTTAATATTTCTATTAGATGCCATAATCAAGACGCAAACAGTGTATGGTGTATGAAAAAAGAGAAATTAAACTCTTCAGTGACCAAGTCATTCACATTCTAGGAATTAACGATGGACTGGATTAATTTGTCTCGTATTTGATGCATTAGTTCTGTTATATGTGTTAGTTAGCTGTCAGTACTCTTCTTTGTCAAAAGAGTATGCACCCTTACCTTCATTGTTTGTCTTGATGTCATTTTCTTTCCAATTACGTTCTTTTACTCTGGCAGTGTTTATTTGCTTTTTACTAATCCTTTTTTAAAATAAACTGAAGTATTGTTATCACTTATCAATATATAATGCTTCCTTTGCAAAAAGAGGAATATTACCTGATGCCTTTGAACAAAAGTTAAGGAGAGACTGATCATATTAAGTTATCATCATTGGTAATGTAGCTAGTGGTTGGACTATTATGTTATGAGAATATGAAACCTTTAAGGAAATTAGTTTGGAACATTAGATGGATGGAAAATATATTCATTTTAGGAAATAGGACATTTATCTTTTGCCATCCCAAAATAAACATTTAATTTTGAAGAGAGGGAGTAACTTTTTGCGGATAGAGATTGTGTGGAGGAAGAGAAGAGGAGCTGGTTAATATTTCTAATGATGAGGAGAGAGGCAAAGTTAATAGAAAAAGGGAAAAGGAAAGAAAGATGGTGAGAATATTGGAGAATGAAGAAAATTGTAGAGGGCAGGCAGAATAGCTACTTCAATGAAAACTAATGTAATCAGAGTGCCAATTCATTCTTTTGATTTTTTTGTACAAATTGAAGTGATACATACAAGTAGTTATTTATATCTGCTTTCCTGCACTTTTAGCCACCATTGTATTCTCAACTATCTTAGGCAGATAACTTTCATTGTGTTTCTAACTGTTAATTCTTCTTGCCCATCAATATGGCAATTCTGCAGGAGATGGAGAAAGCTTTGTCAATTGTGCCACCTCCAGAGCCCAAGTATCAGCTTAGGCGAACAAGTTCAGCCTCTTTTTGATATCTATAGTCATACATGAGGGTTATGTAGATGTGTTGATCGTGCGTTAGATTTATAATTAGCAAGTAGTATCTCTTTCAAGTTTCACCTTTGTTGTACCTTGGGTAGCCTGTGCATGCAACATCCTTGGAACTGTTTCTTGGTGCTTTACCCTTGTGAGTCTTTTTCTTGTATGTACATTTGTAGTAGTTTGAACCTGATGTCTCGTTTACCTGTTTGGGACTAAATTATATACAAGACAGCTAACTTTCTAAGTTTTCCTTGTCTTGCTCAGAGTTTTTAGCCTTTTGCCATATTTTCTCAATGTCTGGTTGTATGCTCCCATGAAGTTGGCTCTCTTTTCTTTAGGGGATTGTGCAGCATCCTTGAATATTGCTCAAAGGCACATGTAGCTTTATATGCCTTGCATATAGTTTATTAATAATTCTTGGCTTACTGAAATTGAATGTATACATTTTTCTTCTTAAATATTTAAAATTTTATCTTAAAATTAAAGTATCATTTTTATTTAAAATTTTACTAAGAATTTATTTAATTTAAAATATTTAAATATTAATATATTATGTGGTTCCACCATTAATCATATCAATTACAAACATGTTATATTTTGGTAACTTCTTGAATGCCAAAGATTTTTTAATTTTTTTTATTTGTATTAAATAAAATATAAATATTTAATTACAAACAAAGGATAGCTGGTGTTCAGTAACCCCAACATTGTAAGGAAAAAAATAATATTCACTTTGTCTAAAAACTAAATCTTTACTTTTCATTTAATGGAATTTCACTTTGTAAAATTAACTATCTATATATAATTTATTATAATTAATAAGAGTGTTTGACTTTACGAATGTCACCATAATATTTTTGTTATTAATGCAATAATGACATGATCACATGAATTATTGAAATGTAAATTTTAATAAATTAAGTATATTATTAATGAAATTTCGTATAAAAAAAATATGCTTATTTTAATAAAGTAAACAATATATATATATATATATATATTTTGTAGTAAGCAGTTATGGTGTGCTTTGATTGAAGACCTTAAAGGATAGTTTTTTTTTTTTAAAAAAAAAAACATTTAATCCATGTTTTGAAATCCATTGTTTGGATAATCTAATGGATGAATTTTCAAAATTCTTTGGCTCTTTAAGAAGGGTTTTTAGAGCCATCAAATCTCTCATTAAAAAATTAGCTAAATAGGTATTTTTCCCTAAATTCCACTCAAACTGGATAAAAACTCTATTTATCTATTTTTCTTATTTTTTTCTAGATTATCCTCACTTTCACTTCCCACTTTAGTGATTCAAAACTTGATTCTCATGTTTTATTTAACACGGGATTTAAAATAATAATAATAATAATAATAATAGTAGTAGTATTAGTAGTTGGGTAATCAGTGACTATATATAGACAGAGAGCAGATAGATAGAATATTTTAATATAGGGTTTTTCTAATTTGTGGTATTAGATAACGCACATATTAATGCAGATAAATATAATGTTTATGTTAACTTAAGTTCACAAAAAATTACAAAAACACTTTTTTTTTTCTAGTAAGAAAAGAGTGGATGGCTAAAAAGTGGAGAGTGGAATGTTAAAAGAATTCCATATTTATGATAAATATATTTGATACGTGTAGATAAATATAATGTTTATAACATTTAAGTTTACAAAAAATTACAAAAGACTTTTTTTTTCTCGTAAGAAAAGAGTGGAAGGCTAAAAAGTGGAGAGGATTGTTAAAATAATTCAATAGTTATGATAGACAAATCTATGATAAATATATTTATTACATGTCGTAAGCATATTTAAGTAGAACAATAATAAACCAAAAATCTTGTATATATATATATATATATATAATTTTAAAAAATACTAATAAAATGTTATATTTTATCTATATTCTTATTAAAATGTTGATGTTATTATATTATATATTCCTTTTTAGGCCGTTCACTATTCAATTTGAATCGAACCAAATTTTATTTTAAATTTAATGTCCATTTTTTTTAATTTAAAAGATTTGAAATTGAATGTAAACTTTTTCTAAAGTAAACATATTTATTATATAAAATTTCAATAAGTTGGGAATAAACTTGGATTGAATCTTCTTGTAGGCTATTTATGTTGCTTGAAACCTTGCTTAATTGAGAGATGTTGTTCAACAAAGTTTCTCTCTAGGCTGAACATCTCATAATAGTCCCTAAGGAAACAATATTTGTTTTGTTGAATCATCAATTGACGAGTATGAATCAGCAATTGACAACAATGTCGTATCACTATCAAATTTAATCTTTAATACTCCTATATAGATAAGAAAAATAAGAATGGTATTCACATAGATTTGTAAAAAATTCTTAAATTCAAATTTATTAATCAAATATTAAATTTTGGAGGAGTTTTAAAATTATATAAAGACAAAACTAATTTAAACAAACTTAAAAGAAATAAATTTGTTTAAAATAAATAATTATACAAAGGATTTTTAATGAAAAGAAATTAATAAAAGACGTTAGCAAGAAACTTGTATTAAATTATTTATTTAATGAGATAAATCATTGATATAGAACTTATTGAGTAGTTGATTTTATAATCTCAATCAGCTTAGACAGAATCCTATCCTTACTAATTAGATTAATCCTGATCAGCTCAGACAGATTAATATTTAATTAAATTAAATATTACTACCAACCAGTGTGAATATAATATTTAATTAAATTATATTTAAGTTTATAAGGCATCACCAACATTAAATTATATATAATAATGAGATTCAATTAAACATAATTTAAATCATATAATTCCCTATTAATTAATTAAGTCAAGAGGTGCAACTTAATTAAACTAAAAGATGCTACTATGAATATCAATCAAAGATTAATAATTCTAGTTGATTAATCATGCAATTAAAAAGACTTTCTAATTAATTAAACATGATTATTTAATAATAACAATTGAAATTATATAAATACTCAAATTATTAAATAACAGGACTAAAATAATTAAACAAATTTGGACAATTAACCTTGCAAAATAAAAAAAATGGTTACACAATTATATATTTACAAAACTATAAATATTAAGAAAACATAAATTTGGCGGTTTTACCGGCTATAAAAAGTAAAAATATGGAGATTTTAACTCCACAATTAAAAGTACAAAAGAATAAAAGATGAACATGTTACTCTCCACATTTACATAATTTAAAGTACGAAAAGTAAATTTGGTAATTTTACTCACCAATAGTACAATAAAATAAATGATAGAAAATAAATACATAAAATAAATAACAAAAAGTAAATATAAAAATTAAATAACAGAAAAGTAAAAGTTAAAAGTTAAAAGTTTAGAAGTTAGAAGTTATAAAGTTAATAGTTAAAAGTTAAAAGTTAGAGCGGTAAAAATGACCATTGTTAAATTAATTTAGTTTTAGTCTAAAATAAACTTAAGTGTTCTATGCAACGGTAAATATCTCAAAATTCTATTAATTAATAACTTTAATATATGTCCTTGTTAACGGTAAATAAACTATTCAATACATGACTCAAATGAAGAATTTTAGAAATTGAAATTAAAAATAAGAAGTATAACTTTCCTTGGATTTCTCCCGGTAGTAGTTCCTCGGTATTCTTGAAATCTCAATAAAAAACCTTCCAAAATAAACTCTAAAAATTCCTAAAAATACTTAAGATCTATTACAAAATATTGGTAAGAAAATTTGGCAGAGTTTTTAGCTGTAGAAGGTTGTATCAATATAGTAAATTTCGTGACCAATTTATAGAAATTTACAGGGACAAATTTTGAATAAAAATAAATAAAATATGACAAAAATAAAAGCAGTGGAGGATAAAATGAAGTTTTTGGAAAGTTGAGGCAAAATGCGTGAAGTGGAGAAAGTTGCATAAGCTATCACGTGTCGCCATCTGATTGGTCTGAAGTTTAACACATGGATCACCATTCATTTTGTGCATACTGACACGTGTCTAGCCATTGCCAAAGGCGAGATGCGTCCAGATTCAGCCACTTCGCCATCATCTACTTGTGATATCGCTATTTGATTCTCGAATATGTGAAAATCGAGTTTCACGTGTCGTTGCCTGATTCGCTTCTTATGCTGACATAGCTGCTGCCACGTGTCATTCACTGTAGCAATTTTTTTAAAACAAAAACACAATAAATATCTAAAAACACTACAAACAAAAAATATTAGTAGGAAATGTAAAATAATCATAAAATGACATAACTTAAATGAAATTAAACACAAATAACATAATAAAATTACATAAAAATATATCTATTTTTTTGTTTAATCAATAGTGTCAACCGACGTTTTTTTTATCTTGGTTAAATAAAGAACTGATCCTAGTATGCCGAACTTGATCAACATTCCCAAGATTTATATACATCAGGATCTTCAGGTACAAAACTTGTGCTCCAATTTGGATAGACTAATACTGTCTGGAGAATATTTGTGCTGAGATTGAATTATCTGAACTTCTAGAACTCTGTCCAATCGACAACTTTGTATACCTTGTTAGGTCAAAACTTGGCGAATATAAAATTACCTCATTCATATGAATGTCAGCCGTAAATGGATTGGGGCCAGCTGACACTTCTTCTACTTGGTCGTCATGCCATAGAATAAGAACTTGGTGCAGAGTTGATGGAACATATTGGTTTAGATGAATCTAGTCTTGGCCAAGAAAGACAGTGTAAGCTGACTTAGCCGATACAACATAAAATGACGTAGGATTGGTCTTGGAACCCACAGACACATGAATGGTAATAACGTTTTTAGCGGAAGTTGCATCATATGCGAAATTTGTCATATGGACACTGATTTCTTCAACATCGACATGACTTTTGCCTTATCTCTTTAGTGCAGATATCGACATGACACTTAACACTACCCCATCAACAAATACTCAATTAAAAGGTCTTCCATCCAAGTGAGCCTTAATATATAATTACCCAAAATGATTAGGGTTCTTAGAAGAGTACTCAATCAATTCCACTATGACTTGCTCTTATCTCGCATAATCTTCTATAAGAGAGAATTACTGATTACTTGGTCTGAACTCCAAAAGAATCAAATTGATTATATTGACATTAGCTTTGCTTGATTAGATTTCTCAATCATTTGTTTTTTTTTTCACATAAGATTCAAATAACACCTTTTTGATTAACTCTCTTTCTTTGTTCTTGCTGTTTTTTAGTATTCGTGAATTTTAGCTATTGGCTATGAGGAAGACTCGTTGATGATCCAGTTGAAGCTAATGTTGAGTATGCCTTATTTGTTGATGATATTCGCAAAGTCAACGTACAATTCTTAGATGAAAGTTGACAATTGATTGTTTTTGCTCTTCTGGAAAGGTCAGCTATGTAATACTGAAAGTCGCTTACCAAGCCTTTGAAATACTAATGGTTTCTTGTGGAAAAGGTCTCTAGGTGGCAATTAGCTTCCATGTGGTGATGAATTTAGACTTATCATAATTAAGTGTACATGAATGGTATTCCTTATCTTGATATTCTCTGTAGGAGCAAAAGTTTGAGGAGCTTCCTATCGGCTAACTTTGATATTTGTAGTTGATAAAACCATATTGGAATCAACCGATAGAAAAAGATCGGGGTCTACAAGAGCATCTTACCTCTTTCGTTAAGCAAATTTAAAAAGACTTTCTTGAATGGCTTTATGAATCGTATTGCGAAAGACCATACACTTATTTGTGGTATGTGTATAAGAATGGTGCCACTTGCAATACTTATTTCCCTATAATTCATCAACAGATGGAATTTTCTGCCAGACATTAGTTTGATTTGTTTATCATGTAACAATTGATCAAAGATTTCATCAATCTTAGCGATATCAAAGGCATACACAGTGCTTATTTTGTTTCGATTCCTCTTTTCATTTGTTGGTTTAAGAAAAAAAAAACAAGTATAAGTGTTTCCTTTGACAAGTTTAGCTACCATAATATCCAATGACTATTCTTCATCATGGTTGGTTAAGTCATCGAGAAATGAAATTATTATCTAACCTTGAGATATCTTTGTAGCATTTCTTCTTCTTTTCCTTAAGGATATACCATGTAAAGACCGTTCCAGTTAAGGATAAAGAGAAAAGCTGCATTTTGTCTATTCACTATTTTCAAGCTCACTATTTTGGATTGTAAATTTGTTGATATGCTCTATAGTCGTCTTATAATCATATCCAAAAAAAGTACATAATTCTGAAGTTTTGTAACCTCAAGGGATAACTACTAAAGTATCTACCCAATCAGGATATGACTTGGGATAAACCGATCGATCTTGAAACTACAAATTGAGAACAAATTGCCTACGTAATACATCAACCACATCATTTGCATCAACCTATGCATGTGGTTGATTTGGTCGAAGCACTGGTTGTTGCAAAACTAGGGCAAATGAACTGGGACTGGTGGTACTCTTCTTCTGTTTACCCAAATATGGTATTGGAAGATTTTGCACTATTAGTTCTATTATTGGCTGAAAATTAGGTTTCCCTTATAGTGATAAGGAGGATGCGAGTTTAATTGTCCCTTTTGTTGTTGATTAAGAGGACGATTTGGAGTAAAAGATTGCCTTCCAAGTGGAGGACAATAATAAATGTTGGCTTCCCCCCCAAGTATAATAGGAGGAAAAACTTGTGCATCTGAAGGTGAACACTATTTTTGATTTGGCCAGGATAGCTGAATTCAAGTGTTCAAGTGTAAACGATCTCCAAATTTGTGATGTTAGCATCTCTCTTACTATAGACAAATGACCATATTGAAATTGTGACGCCGATGTTGGTGGATTCCACTAATTTCCAAGTTCTACGTTATTATGTGGATAAAACACTTGTTGATTTTGGGAATTTTGCCTTTGTTCCAAATTGGAAAGTTCATTATGCAATAAAGGCTTGAAAACTGTTGCAAATTGGGAGATCATATTTTGCATCAGCTCACGCATACATTGTTCTATAATGTGCCGAATTGCAGTCAAAGATATCGATTCTTGTTGCTGTTGTGAAACAATAGTTGTTGCCTGAGGATCTGCTAACTTATCTTATGTGAAATTTATCGACTATTTTTCAAAAGCATTTTGAAGAGTTGATACTCGTTTTAGAGTTTTAGTGTTGTGGCCAAGATTACATGGACTTCGTGGTATGTTGTTAGAGCTTTCTAACATGATCTTTCGTCCAGATCGTAGTTACATGCACTCAATGGATAAGTCTTACTATGCGTACTAATTTTGTTGCCGATCGAAATGCAACTAGCCAATGTCAATCAACAAATTTGACTACTAATTGACAAGTCTTGAAGAATCAAGTATTGATGGACACAAAACAATTGAGTCTTAATCGATTAAGGTTGCTGAGTCTGTGAAATCTTTTTTAAAATATGAGTTATTAGAGTAACTATGTAAAACCTCAAAATCCAATTGAATTAATGTAATATAAGGAATTAAATAAGATAAATAATGAACTCAAAAAGAATAAATGTATATTGTTGTTGATATAAGAAAACCAACTTACAAGAAAAACATATTTTTTGGCAGACTAAACATAAATGCACCCTAAACTCAAAGTAAGACAAGAGATTGATTTTCAAAGCAAAAGAAACAATACAAATGAAAACTATAACTAAGACTAAACAAGCTTTGATTTAAGGAAAGCAAAGATGTTCAAAAGACTGAAATGTAATTGAATAAGCTGATTTGTCATCTTGCCTTTTGTCATTGCATTTACCACTTTATTTAAAAATGTCAATTTAGTTTTCTTCTTCGTGAAACCACATATTCTTGAATTAAGATATCCATGATTGCCATTTTCCATGGTTGAACTTTCTTCTAGAAATATTCCTTCATATTCGAAATTGTGAAGATCTATCTTTGACTTAGTCTTTTATTGACATGAATGATTTTATCCAAACATTTGATCAAATCATAAAAAATAGGGACATCGTTGAGATCCAATTGCTGAGCAACACTTGGAGCGTTCTTGCTTGCTTTTACTAAATCCTTAACCCAAAAACTAAGCTTACATAAGTGGTTATAACTTTGTTGAGCTGATTGTTATTTTTTTTATATAATTAGTTGATCTGATTTTATCAATAATCGAGTAATTTTGTGTCAACAATAATATTGTTAATTCAATACTATAACATTTAATGACCATTAGACTTAAAATAGATACACGTTAGGAATGTTTAATTTATTTTAGTTTTTTTTGTTAACTTGTCAATTTAGAGAGATAATTGATTTGGATATTTGAATGGCAAAATTAACGATTGAAATATTCAATTAACAATTGAAATATTCAATTAACAAGTATCCCTAACTATAGTACTCTTTTAACGACTATAACTTAACGCACTTATGTTTTGTTTTTAGCAATATTAAAAGAAAAAGTGCAGAGTGAGTACAAAATGAAATAAGCCCGCAACGGACACGACCCACAGATGATGGGCCAAACCCAAGATCAAAACGGAATCCCAACCACCAGCTCCAGCAGCCGACTTCTAGTGCTCACTTCTCACCTCGCACCAACAGTTACCACCGAAAAACCTCCCATGGCTTCCGAGAAAGATGCTGCCATCGCTGCAGCCTCTCGCCCCTCCGATTCTCCAACTATGTAAGTATGCAAATGTTTATTTTTATTTACAACTCGTTTTTGATTCTATGTTAATTTATGTTTTGATTTATTTGTTTTGTTTTGTGGTTAGATTTGACAAGATTATCAATAGGGAAATTCCTGCTAACATTGTTTATGAGGATGAAAAGGTATTCATTTATTCTCTTTATTTTTAGTTCTTTGATTTTGATTTCTGGAGGAAAAATCAACGAGGGATTGTTCAAAATGCCAGTCTTCGTGTCCTTTGCATGGGCCCTTGATATGTAAAATTTTATGAAGCCTCATTAGCTTGGTAAAATTTCCATGGAAACTAAGGTTCTGTAATCTGGGCTCTCATAATTACCCAAAACTTGAAAAGAAATATTTGGTTTATTTAATGTAATTAGTTATTTATTTTAAGATCAGCTTGCCCAGAACTGAAAAGGGTAGTTAATTTGTTATTTAATTAGTTATGTAATATTGAGATCAGAATAACCAAAGGTAATAAAGCAGAAAAATTAGCAAAAGAACTAAACTATTAGAAAGGAACCTGATAGTGAAGTAGAATATCACCATAAAAAGGGCAAAACGAAAAATAGAGAATGTATTCACAGCTCCAAAGGAGATGAACTATTCCTCGAAGAAGCTTGTAAGATCAAAACTTAGGCTAGAAACTCAAAATGCAGCAACCCTTATCATTATAGCTGTAGATTAGGGTCGTTATAGAGACATATCTCAATCAATCCATATTTCAGCTTCTTCTCCATCCATCTGCCTCATACAACATCAAAAGCCTATGTCCCATGTTCATCAGCTCTTCTCAAAACCAATAGAGGACAAAGTTCAAAAGCAGATGTATGCCAAATCATGTTTAGAATTCTCCTTTATGCAATGATACATTATAATCTCAATCTTCTGCCATCTTGCTAACACTTTTTTAGAACAAAACAAAATGCTGTGGTTAATTCTGCTGTCTTCTTATGGCATTTAATTCTTGTTTTAATGAGTTTGAAATTAGAGCTCTCTTTACATTCCTTTTTGTAGCTTCATAACATAAAACTTTGTTTATTTTATGGAAATGAGTCATTGTTGAGGAATACATTTACTTGGGTCAAGTTTGGTAGTTTTGCAAGTAGGATGTTTATTTCTGTTTTATTGTCTTAGGACTTCTAATGGTTTTTGGCAGGTTTTGGCTTTTAGAGACATAAATCCTCAAGCTCCAACACACATTCTACTTATTCCTAAAGTGAAAGATGGCTTAACTGGAATCTCAAAGGTATTCTGTAGATAGTTATTACACCTTTCCATCTGAATTCTTGAAGAGCTCTGCTATATTCTAGATTCTTTGGAGTTACTGGAAAAGAAAAATAAAGTGGTCAGTGTCAGTATTTTTACTTTTCCTTGTTTACGAAATGTCAATGGCTGCATGATAAAGAGTTGCTACTTTTTCTGTTGCGGGCAGCCTGTAATATTAGAGTCACAACAACATTCTGAAGAAAACTATTATGTTATATTAAACATCTAAATAAGCCTCATTTCTTTCCTTAGTTAATTTTTCATAAATCTTTGCTTTTTCTTCTTGGTAAATGAGTTAAGAAGAAAAATATTTACTAATCTTATGATCAAAATGCTTGAGAAATCAAAGGGTCTGAAATGTCATGCCTTTGAATTTAGTTTGCTGTAGTTCTGCAAAACCATTTCTACACTGGGAATCCATTTCCTTCACTAGCAGGAAGCACTCTATGCGATCTGCCATTTACATTCATTCGTCTTCTCTTTTAATAGCTTCAGCTCATTTCCTTCCATGTATGTGGTCTTTCTGTTCAACAACTACTGCCACTGGATTCTTGAGATGAATTTTCAAGACTGCACTCACATACATTGTGCTTCTTAAATGATTTGCCTAGGTCCATCCCTGAATACTAATTTGACGCACAATGAAGCTTCAATAAATTGATAAGAGTTTAGAAGTAATTGAAGTAGTAAAAGAAGTTGTATATGAGTTTCAAAGTCCAAATTCCAACATTGAAAGCAAAGATCCGCTGAAAGTTGTTGTGATGAGTTCTCGTACTAAATTCCACATGTTTTGATTTTCTTCTTGTAGGTGGCTGGATTGATTTGATGGACCAACATGCTAGTGCCACCTCTAGATTCTCTAATCATTTCAATTTATTTGCATGCATCTATTTTTATTTCATCAATTATCTTGTCTTTTTCTGAAATTTACTTCAAGTTGATTGGTGCTGAGAGTTTCTGGTTGTGATTGTAAATTGTAATAAATAAATTATGTTGATAGCTGGGCTGAGGGGAACAAGGGTATTTTAATGTTCAAAGCTCTCATCCTGGTAGTGGATAGTAGAGCTGGCAATTTTGGTCCAGCTCAATGGTGGGATCATATAGTCTGTCTATTAGGTTGGACTGGGCCTCATATATGCTGGTCCAAAAGAAGGGTTGGCTAAATGGCCCGACCCATATGCTATGATCAATTTGGCCTTTTTTGGGTCAAGCCAGTTTGCACCAGATTGCAAGCTATAAGTTTGGTA
Organism: Apocynum venetum; assembly: GCA_019593545.1. NCBI lineage: Eukaryota > Viridiplantae > Streptophyta > Magnoliopsida > Gentianales > Apocynaceae > Apocynum > Apocynum venetum. The sequence continues at coordinate 19,530 of SRSM01000007.1, read as the reverse complement.
TTTTGGTTCATATTTAACTATTTATGCATTGAGGGGAAAACCTATGGATTTTTGTGACTTTGGTATTTGGGTGCATATTTATGTGATTACATGTTATGTATTTGGTAAACTTAGGTGTTATTTATGTCAAAATAATGTCAAATTGTCTAGCATTAGCATATTTTTAAATTTTTTCATTTAATTTAAAAATTTAGACCAAAATGTACCCATGGCCCGCATAGAGCTGGGTTGGACCTTAGAATCTTAGGCTCGATCAAGTTTTGGCCCAGCATGAGTTTGTCCCTTGGCCCGATTGGGCTAGGCTGCCTTTATTGCTAGCTCTAGTGGATAGAGAGCTCAAAATCTAATTAGAAGTGACCACAGATGTAATTGCTGCTGCTAAGTTAGAAATAAATGGCTTTATGGGGTTGGATGACACTAAAGTTTAGCTAATGTGAGAAAAAAATAGTACCATGTATATGTATTCTTAGAGAACTTAGATTGAAAGGGACTACCCTTTCATGATGCAAGAGCACCCGTGTCTTGCTTAAATACTTGTATGTTGAAGTATAATTGTTATCAACTTTAGAGTTTGATTGCTTGTATCCATATAGGGATTTTTTTTTGTTGTAATGCTATGAAGGAACCAGTTACGTTTATATTTACTTCACATTCACTTATTATCACACCCTGTCGTGAATTGAATGTCCAAATTTAACTTATTAAAAAAATTTATGGAGAGTCTTTGACCCTAATAAAGTTATCACATTATCCTTATTATTAATGTGGTTAGTGGTGAGATGTAAATTCCTTAAATGAATGAAATGAGATTGCTAGTGAAATTTTGGATGATAAATATGTTTATTTTAAGTAAGTGAATATTCAATTTTGAACATCTCAAAATGGAATTGTGGACTCAATTTTAAGTGGAAAAAGTACTATTTTTTAAAAGAAATTTCACTTTCTCCGCCACAAAGTTAGCACTTTGAATTTGGATGGTTTTGCTTAGTTCATCAATAAGGTAACTTGGTGCTAGAGTCAGCACATTTTTTAGTTACAGAATCATAAGCTTCCTAAGTGTCAAAGCTAACATCAGGAATGGACTAGTAAAGCTTAATGCCACTGTATGAGAATAGGCATCTCCAGCTAACATTCAAGTTCTGCAGTCATGTTTTTCGGAATTACTGACTATTATTAGTCTATTTGATGAACTTCTGAAAGTTTTTTGTCTGTTCACATGTTGCATCCCAATTCTACTCTAAAAGCATATGTGCTCGTGTAACTTTTTGATAGGCTGAGGAGAAGCATTGTGAGATTCTGGGACACCTTCTTTACACTGCAAAGATCATTGCTAAACAAGAAGGTCTTGATGATGGATTCAGACTAGTCATTAACGATGGTCCAAATGGATGTTAGTAACTGTCTTTTCCTTGCTTTGTAAGGTTTTGATCAATTTTGTTCTGTTGGCATTTGGTCATTTAACTTAAATATTATTTTGGCAGGTCAATCTGTTTATCACCTTCATATTCACCTTCTTGGGGGACGCCAAATGAACTGGCCACCTGGTTAAGAGAAGAAAAGCCATGAAGATCACGGTTTGTGGGTTTGGTGCCTTTCTACTGGTTGCCCTTAACATTCACTGGCTAAAACTTAGTTTGACGAATAAAAGCAGTATCCATGTAGAAAGTTATATTTCTATGCGTGGTCCTTCATGTCTATCTTAACCTTCTAATGTGGTGGATTATGATACAATTGATTGCTATTGTAAAGGGTGTGTTAATCTAAATGATTGAAGTTGAATCTACTCAGTTTTAGTGTACTTTTTAGAAAGGGAGTTTTTAGTCTAGAGAACTTGAAAATCCATCTGGATTGAGTGTTTGCAATTATAAAATTAAAATTTTTGGGTTGTGTTGGGTGGTGGGGGTTTGGGAGATGGGGATGACCTATTTGTTAGAAATTTATATTATGTATGGACAATCATAGATACTAAGTCCAAACTAAAGTTATCTCTAATGATTTTATACCGTCGGGTTTAAGTATCTTATTTGGTTAGGACTTTTAGCCAAGTATAATTTTAATTCTGATGGTCTATTAGTTTTAGAGTTAAATAAGGTTATTAGGATTATGGTCCCCCAAACAGAATGAATTTAGATTTTTCCCTAATATAAAGAGTCAGTTTCTTGTAAAGCCATCAAGTGTGAAACTAAGACGACTCCTCATTCTTGCACTTGGAAGATAATAAGAACTCAAAGTTATACAAAAGACAGATCTTCATCAAACGTCAATGGAGTTAGGTACGCATTCGATTTAGATATCATAATTGTTACAAGTCTTAGATATTATTTGATTATTTATCAAAATATAGTTTAATTTAACAAGTGGTATTAAAGCCAATTATCTTTTAGACATTAAGTATCTTGGTTTCATAATGTTTTCCAAATCTTAATGTTATATTTTTATGACTGATTTTATTTTTTATTGGCTAATCTATGTTGTGGCAACTGGTTTTCTTAACCCTTCTGTGCGTTTGAGCTTTTTCTCCTCTTTATTATTTCTTTTGAATCTCAAGTAATTAAATTATCTGATGCACAATAAAATCAGTACTATGATTTTCGGCTACTGGTTTGGGTAAATTTCTTCCGATAGTTTTGTGCAATTAATTGTTTTATTTGAACTATTATGTGAAACATTTCAAACATAATTACATGCTTATGTGTGTGTGGTTTTAATAGACCTCAAATTTGTTGATTTGAAATTTTTTAACTGGTTTATTTGATTTATTTTAAGTGGCATGCTTTTATTATTTTAAATAAATCAAATCTATTCATTACTCCCCATGTGGAAAGATCATAAGAACTCAAAGTTTTACAAAAGGCAGATCTTCATCAAACTGTCAATGGAGTCAATGTATGCTTTCTGAGTTAGATATTTTAGTTGTCTGACAAGTTTTGCGGATCTTGAGATATTATTTGTTTATTTATCAAAATATAATTTAATCCAACACTATTTGGATATAAATATAAACTCTAAAAGCGTTAACATCCTTGCTATTGCCAAACCAATTACATAGATGATAGATGGATGCCCTCAGGCCAAGTCCATAACCTTTTGCAACTATTCTTTTGACAGTCTTTAACTTGGGGAATTTGAATGTTTTTTCTCCGTTTGCTCCTGAAAATTGGATTTTATTTTTTAGTGTTTCAACTTCTTCCAAACTTTAAATGTCCATATATTCAATTCTAATAGGTAGTATTTACTCATACTAGAGTGTTGTGTGGAGAATTTTTAAATAATTCTTGGCCAAAAGAATCTTGAGGGCATAAGAATCAAGTTTCTCTGTTGTGGGTCTTTCTCTTCTTCACGTGATTTTAGTATCAAACTCCCTGGTTAATAAAACCTGAAAGTCCCTTTAGACTATGTATGCAAAGCACGGGTAGTTTATTGAGAGGCTAAAAATTCCTTGTTTGACTTATCTAGATGATTGCAATTATTGTTGGAAGCCCTTAGTCTTTGGTAAAAACACTCATTTAGTAATTTGAGGGAATACACTCTAGTTACTAATGGAAAACTGCACAATAAATTTTTTTGTTCAGCCGATACTTTCTTAGTCAAAAAAATATAATGATTTAGAAACAAATTTTATTGTCTAAAAAATATAAGATGTTTTATTATTTTTTAGAATTATTTTGTATATTATTTTCAATATTATTGTTATTTATTTTATCTTTAATAAATGAGAGTAGTTTAATTTTAAAAAATAGTAGCCACAATAAATGAAAATATTTTAAGATAAAAAAATGTAATTCTTTCAAACATATTATATTTTGGGATGAAAGGAGTATATGTTCTAAGGTGTGACAATGGTGTATATTTATTTTTTTTATAACTTAATAAAATAGTATTTTTATCCATTTTATTCAAAAATTACATAAAATTCTATTTTTCATAATGTGGCGGAAAAGTTTGAAGTGTGATAATCATTTTAAACGGGTGGTACTTGTTCATTTTACTTCGTGAATAAATTAATTTACTCAATTCTAATTAGTAAACAAGTTCTTGAAAAAGAGAAGGTTCATTCAAACAAATTTCCCACTTTATCTTTCATCAAAATGTCACTTTGTTTTAATTTGACATCTCCACTTAGGAATTTGATTCCAGTTTACTCTTATGTACACATATATACTTACACACTAAAAGACTGAATCCCCTTGCCCCTTAGCCGATACACTTCAAATGCTATTTGTGTTTATTATGTCATTCCCCTAATTGTTTTTAGTTTCTATTTTATTATAGTGATTTTGGATAATTGCCTGATTTGGTCCCTCATCTTTACACTTTTGCTTGCTTTGATCCTATTTCTTTTTTAGTTTCTTATTTTTTAGACTTTATCCAACGTGATCTTTTTGGACAAATCATTATTAAAATTTGATTTTAATACACACGTGACATGTGCAATATATCCTGTTGATGGGCAAAATAGAAGTTAAAAAGGACACATCTATCCAAACTTGTTTCGGTTAAAAGAATTTGATTTTTGTCCCAAGCATATCAAGGCAAAAAAAAAAAAACATTGCTTTTACCTTTTAACTAGCCAAAGTTAGGTTAGACGGTGGTTTTTTTTTGTACTTTCATTTTTGCCCATAAGCAAAAGATGTCGTACATTTCAAATGTGTATTAAAGTCAAATTTTGAAAATTATTTGGCTAGAATGATAACATTGAATAAAGTCTAAAAGATAAAAGATTAAGAAAGTTCAATAAAAAAATTGAGACCGGAAAGAGCAAACGTTCATAGATGAGAGCTAGAAAGGGCATTTTCCCATCTTTCTTAGACAATAATTTCCATTAGTTTACTAACAATAAAATAATGAAAATGGATCAAAATTTTAAAATTGGGACATATAGTGCTTTAAGGGGGAAAAATCGAGATACAGTAAAGTTCCATTGAAGAGAAGCCATCTCCCCCCCCCCCCCACGACTATTTTTGTGTAAAGTATGTAAAATTACAGACAGTGCGCTCATGTTTTGAAGGGTAACCTAAAACGTCTTAAAGATAAAAGAGAGTGAAGAAAGATTTAGATGTAATTCTTATCATTTGAGCATTATGTATTTTTAATTTGTGATTATATTTTGCCTGACAATGAAAAGAGTTTCATCTAAACATTTCTCAAAATTTTTACATTTTTCTAAGACTCCTCGATCATTTTAACTTATAAAAAACGTTTCTTGGTGGGAATATTGGAGTAGTTGGAGCTTATGCTCTACTCTATATATGTCTTTCGCTTTGCAACCATTAATCACATTCTATTATAGCCTTTTTAATGTATTCTCAAATGTTATAGCTTTTTTTTCTCTAATAAAATACTTTCTTATTTCCCCCCCGAAAAAAAATTCCTCAACCATTAATGTGTATTTTGGCTATATTTTCATCGAAGCATAATTACATCTTGTTCAAATTCTTTGGCTAAACCCATTGTTTGAAATTGCAGTGGGGTAAAAAAAAAATGATATAAAGATTTAAAAACATGAATAAAAGTTCAGATATATTTTTGTTTAATTGAATAAGTATAAGAACAACAAGTTTTTTTTAAGCATATCATAAAGGAATCAGATATAGTTTATTTTTTATTTTTAAAGAAAAAATGTGGAATTTCATCAAGGAGATAAATCAGCCAAAGTAGATGAGATGATGATATTTTGACCGAGTTTCGCCCCAAGTCTTTTCCCAAGCATATATATTCAGTGGCATAATATATAACCAATTGGCATTATATATGATAAGAATGATGTCTCAATTGCTTGAATCCTAGGATTGGCACAAGAAAGTAGCATTTGCATTTTCATCACTGCAATAGAGACATGGATGTTGCTCAAATCGCTGTGCAGATAAGATCTTCCTGGCCATTGTCACCACATCTCTATTAGTAAGAGGTCCATCAGAGTGCTGTTTCAGGACTTGTTGAACTGCATTGCTAAATGCACCAAAGGCTTTTCCTCCACTTCCCACATCTGCAGATGTCTCATCTTTTTGGCATCCACTGAGCAGAATGCCTTGATCTGGCTTGAGGGGTTTGAAGAAGTCTATCTCCACCTGAGGGAGACGGAACCTAAGGCTCGCCTCTGGCCCGAAAATCTCTAGCAAATGAGTCCCAATATCATTGGTGTTTATGTTTGTCAAAGATGAAAGATGCTCCAGGATTGATTCAAATGGTATTGCCTTAGGCTTTTTGGTGTTGGAAGCTAAAGAATCATCATAATCTCCTTCACCATTCATGTTACTAGAAGGGCCAATCTGCTCTTTTTCTTTGTCAATGAGACCACCACTATGGCAAGAATCAGATAGAATTGTGAAGGTTGCTCCTTTTGGCAGTCTATTCACAAGATTCCGGAAGTCCATATCTGTATTTTTTTCCCCCAAGAATATCAATTAGTTCTTCAGCTGAAAATTCTACGATTTAAAGATCCTCAGGATTTGATGAATTATAGGATAAAATTCGTATCTTTCAAAATAAAAAATTGTCCCCGTTGCTTAAACTTTTATATAAACAATCAATAGCATGAAATTAATTAAGAGAACTTACTAGTAATGAGGTTGAAATCAGTAGGAACAATTGCTTCTTCTTTAAAAAATGGAAGAAAAGGATTATCAATAAGAGTTCCATGGCCACTGTAGTGGAAGTAAAGGACATCACCAGGTACAGCTTGGTCAACCATTGCATTTAGTGCCTTGATGATGTTGGCACCCGTGGGCATAACAGAACTTCCTGGTTTATCAGTGAGAAGCTCAATACTATTTGGATCAAATTGAAAACGAGTGATGAGAACATTCCTCATTGCCAAAACATCATTATGGCATCCATGCAACTCATTCTTGGTGTTTGGATAGTTGCAACCCACGAGAACAGCCAACCTCTTTCCTTTCTCCATTCTCTTTTGTTTTCGGTATCTTTGTGTGTTTTTGTTTAATTATATTGAAAAGGTTTGATTCTTCTGATCTCAAAATGAAGTGATTTTCTTGAGGATTCGGGAGACTGATTTATAGGCACAAAAGTTTTGAATTAGTGAAGGATATCAAATTCCATTCACCAAGAAAACAAAGTAATTAAACTATGGATCACACTCTATTTGGCTTTCTTGCTGGACGGGGTCTTAGCTTTGAAGTGATTTTCTTCTTTAGACTAGACGTACTTGAACAAGGTTTCCAGGTTGTCAATATCTTTAACTTGATGTATACAGAGACTAGCAAGAGACTCATTTTTGTGGCAATCTTAACTTTTACTATTAATCACATTCTACTTCACTACAAGAATATAATTGTTTTCTAACCCAACCAAAATTATTTGAGCCAATAATTACATAATCAAGTATTAATCTTATTAATAAATTATTTGATCAATAGAATATTTTGAATGAAGTAAAATGACTAATGCCCCTCATTCAAGTCCTCCACTTTCATTTTCAATTTTGACAGTACCATCCATAAATATAATTTGATAGTCACCATTGAATTATTGAACTCAGAACACCTTTCAAGCAAGGATATATGGGTAAATTGGTTGTAGATAATTTTCTTCCTTTCAGGATACCACACGAGAAATCAGAAGTTTAAAAGCTCTAAATAGCATTCAAAACAGTAGGTTTGACATTATGTGGAATGATGGCACTGTTGTTCATTCTTTTATGAGGAACAAAGTACATGAGGGGGGAATAGGAGCAATCCAAACATGATGATGTGATAATAATTTTTTATCTGGTTTATTGCATGGGATTGAAATGAGAGTATAATGCAAGTCTCAGATTGCCAGCAATACTTGCTTCAAGTAAATCTGTCTTTGCTCTCAAGCATAAGGCATCACTCTGTTTCTCTAACCTTAGAAGTCAATGCAAAGGAAGAGTTACACGTGCTTGAATGAAATGATAAGCCTGGGTTTACTAGTAACTGTTTCTTCAGAAACTTTTCATCTCTCTCTTATAATATAATATATATCTATCTTTTCTACCAATATATATATATATATATATATATATATGCTAGTAGTTGCATCTATCTTAAGATTAGCTGTTTAAAAAACTAGGATGGATTATGTAAAGACTGACTTGTGCCTTTCAAATGCAAAGTTCAATTCTTTTTTTGAGGGCGGAGGGAGGGAGCGAGGGGGGGGGGGGGGGGGGGGGGGAGGGATGTGTGTGTAGGAAGCCAGGTGTTTTTTATAACCAAAGACTCTCCATGAATCTCGGGCACTGTTTCATTTTATTTGATCAATATCGTAACGTATAATGTAGGATGTACAAAAAATTATTATATGGTGTATCAGATATACAATAGACAATACCAACCCTCCCTTCAGAGTGAACTGTATAGCATTTCCAATTGGTGATTGGTAATATTATATTATATTATATTATAATATAATATAATTTCCCAGTAAAAGAGAGACAAAAGAAGACTGCATAAGGGTTCAGTTGTACAGCCTAAAGTGGGTGTGGAGTAGATTTATTTACTAAACATTAAAAAAGTTTTGAAATATTATTCTAAAAATTGTGAAAAATATATTAAGATGAAGATAATAATAAAAAAAAACTGCAAAAGAAATGGAGAAAATTGGAGCTAAATTGGTGTTGAAATTATAAAAATAAATTTCTTATTTATAGCCACAAAAATTAAGGACAAAATGATTATTTTACACCCTAAAGTCTTAAAAATTTAGTTAGTAGCATAATTTCTCCAAACTTTACCACGTATCACGTCCTCATTAGTCCACATTGCGGTTTTTAGAAACGCCACTTGTCATCTTCCGATTGTGCTACGTGTCATCGGATGACATGGATTTTTTTTAAAACTTTCGCAGCATTTCTTCTTATTTTTTTTATTTCATAATGAATTAAAATACACTGAAAAACTTACAAATAAAGAAATAGAAGAGAAACATGAAATATATCAATTAGCGTATGATACTTCATTTTGAATGACTTGTGCTGGTCGTCCGAAAATGGTCTGGTCGACCACAACAGTGAAGTTGGGTATTTCGAAACTTAATAGACATGTATCAAATTTTTACAAGTAGCTTGTGGATGATACCTGAGTAACTTTCGATTAACTGAAAGTCCTCATTCATGCATCTATAATATAAATGAAGTTTTCAATCAATTATACAAGTTGTAATACCATTCTAACAAGTTTTTTGTAAAACGTTTAGACTTTAAAAATAAGACGCATGTGTTTAACAACTTTTTTGAATACCCAAGACAAGTTTTGACATTTAAAACTCATTTTGAAAAACAATTTAAGTTCATTGAGCAATTCAAATAAAACAAACACTGCAATAAGGTTAACTAGAGATATCTAAAAGATATTCACATCTAAAAACTATATCTCTAGTCCTATCTAAGATATGGAATCTTGATCTTGTATGGATTAGACAAATGAATCCTAAAAATCTATTACTTGCACAAATAAACAATTAGTCATCATCAATACTTGTTAATAATCAAAATTAAAATATTAAAACCTTTATGCTTTCAGCTTGTTTCTCTGACTGGTTTTCTACTATCTACTATAAGGTTGATTATTCTTCTTCTCAACTTTACCATATGGCTTCAACTTTATATTACTAGAATTTCTAGGCAAATCATCAAAAGTGATAAGATATACCATATTAGAGTTTTCATCCAAATCTTGTGTCACTTTTGCATCTTGTTCTCTTACTTCTTCCTCCACGTGAATGCACGTGACCAAATTCTTCCAAATTGATCTCCTTAAGAGGTTTGTCTCTTGCAATCTCCATATTCTCGAATCTCCTCAAAGTTGTTGGTGAATATAGTGATAAATAATAAAAATTGCAACAAACAATAAGACTGAAGCATGAATATCTCTCTTGCTTTAAAAAGATTTGAGCCCTCTCTGGTCAACAACAAACTTAGAACAAAGATTGGTGCAATATTGATGTACTCATAAATTAATTGATTTTTATGTTATTTAATGGATATATTTCATGTTTCCTATCTATTTCCTTGTATGTAAGTTTTCCATTGTATTTTAGTTCATTTTGGAGATAAAAAGAAAAAGAAGAAATGCTGGAGAAGTTAAAAAAAAAATTCATGTCATCCGATGACGTAATGCAATCAAAAGATGACAAGTTGCGCTTCTAGAAGCCGCAACGTGGACCAATGAGGACCAGACACGTAGAGATGTGTGGGGAAATTAGGCCACCAACTTAATTTTCAAAATTTTGGGTGCGAAATTACCATTTTGCCTCCGATTTTTGTACCTATAAATAACAAGTTTGACTTTATGATTTCAACACCAATTTAGCTCCAATTTCTCCATTTCTTTTGCAATTTCTTTATTTAATTATTGTCTTCATCTTAGTGAATTTTTCAGAATTTTTAGAATAAAATTCAAGGCTTTTTTGTAATATTTAGTAAAGAAATTTTGTCCGGATAAATTCAATAATTTTGGGGAGTTTATCTTTCAATTTTCCTTTCTAATGTTTATAAACTTAATCTTATAAGTTCAATAGTTTTCTTTGTACTTAATTTATCTTTGGATTTATTTAACTGAACTTATGGTTTATGAAAGCCCTAAAGCTTTTAATGTCTTAATTTTGATTAATGACAAACATTGATAAGGACTAATGTCTTATTTGTACAAGTGATAGAGTTTTTGGATTCATGATTTAATCCATGCAAGACCTAAGTTTCAAATCTTCAGGAAAGAGCTTTTGATGTCAAGCATTGAAGATAAGCGTTTCTGGATTAGATAGGATCTAGAGGTGTCGCATTATTTCTGAATTTATCTTTAGATATCTCTAGGTCTACCCCTTTGAGTAATAAGTTCTATAGGTTGCTCAAATAAAAGTGAAATGATTTTCAAAATACATACACATACTTAAAAATTCATAAAATATATTTTGCAAACTTTTGGAGTTGTTTGGAAACTTGTTATGCATAGTTTTAATGCATGTGTGGTCGACCTGACAAAAGTGTGGACGACCACAAATCATGCGGTCGACCAGACTTCTCAGAGTATCGTCCGCTGTATGTCTAGATCTTTCTGGAACACTTGCGGATGATGGAGCGGTCGACCGGACTTCTGAGCTCATCGTCCGCAGGTTGTCCAGAGTTCTCTGGAACATTTGCGGATGATGGTGCGGACGACCCTCCTGATTTGCGGTCGACCGCACTTCTCTTGAGTGGGATTCAAACAACCATGTTTATGACCGTTGGTGCATACTTATAAATACCCAATCGTTTAAACAACTCATTAACACTACTTTTTGAGCAAAAATCTGATCCTAACACTTCATAGAACCTCTGGAGATTATTTTGAAACCAAAACATAACATTCATATTGTGAAATCCATCAAAGTGAGATTCATACAAAATCATTGAGGTTATTGAACAACTTACAAGAAAATATTACTCAAGGAGGTATTTATGCTTTAAATTGATATATCTTCACATTAAGGTGATTTCATATATCAAACTCTTCTTATTCATATCTTGATTGATTTGTTCAAGGTTGCATTGAGCTTAAAACTCTAAGTGTTAGAGTGAGCCTTGAATCATAGAAAATTGTGATTGTTTTTAGAGTATCTTTTTCATTAATTGTTGTAATAGAGATAAGTGTGTAAACAAGGTTATTTTGTAAAATTCAAAGTGTTGAGTGAACCTTGGTTGGTTAAGAGGTTTGTGTTGTAAAACCCTAAGGGAATTGGGTGAGCCTCTATTGTATTCTCTCTTACTATATTAGTGAAAGGTTTTGTGAAATCCTTGAGTAGATAGCTCAAGGTAGTGGATTAGGTTTTGTTGGATAAACCGAACCACTATAAATCTTTGTGTTCTTTGCCTTTTTTCTTGAACTTATCTTTTCATACTTTGTTTGATCACCAAGTGTTTGATATTAGTTATCTTAGAAAGCCTGTTTATCAAAAAGAGGAAAAATCGGTTAAAACCTAATTCACCCCCCTCTTAGGTTTTTCAATTGGTATCAGAGCAGGTCTTCTTGTTGATAAGGCTTAACATCCTTGAAGCAAAGATTCTATGGCTCATCTAGATAACACTATGATGGTAGAAGGTTACTCTACTACTAGACCTCCTTTGTTGAATGGCACTAACTATAATTTCTGGAAAAATAGAGTTAGAATCTATATATCTTCTCTAAACTATGAATTATGGAATATTGTTGAAAATGGACCCTATGTGCCTTTTAAAGTTGTTGATGGTATCAAGATTGATAGAATATCTGAGGAATTTGATGACGAAGATAAAAAGAAAATGACCCTTAATTTTCTTGCCATGAACACTCTTACTTGTGCACTTGATATGAATGAGTATAACAGGGTAAGATGTTGTGAATCTGCACATGAAATGTGGAGACTACTTGAAGTGACTCATGAAGGTACAAACCAAGTAAATGAAACAAAACTTGGTATGCTTACAAGGGAGTATGAACTTTTCACTATGAAATCAAATGAAAATATTACTGATATGTTTACTCGCTTTACTAACATTATTAACGGTTTAAAAGTGTTTAGCAAGTCTTATTTTATAGGAGAACAAAACATGAAGATACTCAATGCTTTACCAAAGGCTTGGGAAGGCAAAACCACTGCTATGCTAGAAACTCATGATTTGAAGAAGAAACCAGTGGAAGAGCTTATTGGATCACTTCTCACTCATGAAATTAGGATGAAGTGGTTGAATGATCAAGAAGTGGAAGACAAAGGGAAAAGAGGAATTGCTCTCAAAGCTAAAGAGAACAACGAAAATGAATCTTCCAGTGATGAGGAAGAAATGGATGATGAGGAAATAGCTCTTGCCATGAAGAACTTCAAGAAAATGTTCAAAAAGGGACATTTCAACAAATTCAAAAAGAAGCCATCGACATCTACAAATATCAACTCAAAGCAATGCTATGAATGCGGAAGTCCAAATCACTTCAAGGCGGACTGTCCAAAATTAAGAGAGAAAGAAAAGAAGTACAAGTCCAAAAATAAGAAAGGACTTGCTTGCACTTGGGATCAAAAGGAAGTGAAGATGAAGAACAAACTGAACATGCAAATGTTTGTTTCATGGCCATTGAAGATGAGGTAAATACTTCAAAAACTCCTTCTTTAGTTGATAGTGAAAGTGATAATGATATTTGTGACATGTTTGATAGAGATGAATTCATTTCCAATCTCTATAAAGAAATGAAAAAGATTATCAAGAAAAACAAAGTCCTGAAATGTCAAGTAGAGAAACTATCGTTAGATAATACTAGGCTCATTGATGAAAATGCCTTGTTAACTTCTACAAAAATTTGTCTTGATGAGAATGTTATTGTTTTAAATGATAAGGTGAAATTTCTTGAGAATGCTAATGTTGATCTTGTTACTAGAAACAAGAAGTTGGATGATATGATGAGTGATTATGATGTCATGAAAGTTAGAATGAGAGATTTAAGTGCTAGCTTGCAAAAACTCACATGTGGTAGGGACAATTTGAACAAACTACTTGGTATGTAAAGGCTCATTCATGATAAGAGAGGTTTTGGTTTTGATGATATTTGTAAAAATGTCTCATACACACATGAGAGTTTATCTCACTCACATGAAAATATGTCACATGTACATAAGAGAGTATCTCATGCATATTATTCACATGTCTCAACTTCTTCAAAAATATGTTGTACTTATTGTGGTAAAAACGGTCACAAGGTGACTAGATGTTATGTGAAGAAAAAGATTGAGAATGGTGCTAAAAGCACTTGGATAGTTAAAAGAACTAACCTCAATGGACCCAAGAGAATTTGGTACCAAAAGGCTTATTAACATATTTGATGTAGGTATGTTTTCAATTGAAAACAAAGGAGAACAAATGGTTTCTTGACAGTGGATGCTCAAGACACATGACTGGAAATGCATCCATACTTAATGGCGTCAAACCAAAGGATGAAGGATTTGTGACTTTCGGTGACAAAAAGAAAGGGAAAATCATTGGCATTGGCAATGTTGGTAAAAGTACTTCTCCCTTTATTAAAAATGTTCTTCTTATTGATAATCTTAAATATAATTTGCTTAGTATTAGTCAATTATGTGATAATGGTTATAAGGTTATTTTCAAGAAGGATTCTTGTTTAATTATTGATGATTGTTCTAACAAAATTGTTTTTGTTGGAAATAGAAATGAAAATATGTATGATCTTTACTTTGATGATTTAGTTGAACAAGATGTTAAATGCCTTGCTTTGAAAGATGATGATGCATATCTTTGGCATCATAGATTAGGACATGTAAGCATGGATACTCTGCATAACTTATCTAAACATGAATATGTTAGAGGATTGCCTGCCATTCATTTTGAAAAAGATCGTGTCTGTGATGCATGTCAATATGGTAAACAAGTCAAGAGTTCTTTTAAACCTAAGAAGATTGTTTCAACCTCAAAACCTCTTGAACTTGTACATATGGATTTATTTGGTCCTATGAGGACAATGAGCCTTGGTGGAAAATTGTATGCTTATGTGATAGTTGATGATTTCTCTAGATTTACTTGGGTATTATTCTTGTTGAGCAAAGATGAAGCTTTTGGAGCTTTTGTAGCTTTTGTCAAGCTTTTTAAACAAGTACATAACACCATAGGATGCAAACTCATCTTCATTAGAAGTGATAATGGTAGAGAATTTTGCAATAGTAGCTTCACTAAATTGTGTGATGAGAATGGAATTTCTCACAATTTTTCTGTTGCTAAAACTCCTCAACAAAATGGTGTTGTTGAGAGGAAAAATCGTACTTTACAGGAAATGGCTCGTTCTATGCTATGTGAAAATAATTTGCCAAAGTATTTTTGGGCTGAAGTTGTAAACACCTCTTGTTACATTATAAATAGAGTGCTTCTTAGACCTCTTGTGAAGATAACCCCCTATGAACTTATGTTTGACAAAACTCCTTCTATTTCTTACTTCAAGGTTTTTGGTTGTAAATGTTTTGTTTTAAATGTCAAAGACAATCTTGGTAAGTTTGATAAGAAATCTGACGAAGGTATATTTCTTGGCTATTCTTCAATAAGAAAAGCTTATCGTGTGTATAATAAGAGAACTATGATTATTGAAGAAGTTATTCATGTTGTTTTTGATGAATCTAACATCTATTTGCCAAGAGATGAGATTGAAGGTGACTTTCAAGAAGTACCTTTGAAGTCAATGATTAAAGATGCCGTTCAAACAAATGAAAATCCTTCAACATCAAAGGATGAGAATGGAGAAGTCTTTGAAAATCAAGAATCTATCTCACTTGAAGAAGGAACAAAGTGTGATCTTCCAAAAGAGTGGAAATATGTCCACAACCATCCAAATGATCAAATCATTGGTGATCCAAATGAAGGGGTAAGAACAAGAAGACATTTTATAAACTTTGTTGATGATTTTGCATTTTTATCTCATATAGAACCTAGGAACATTGATGAAGCTCTTAAAGATGATTTTTGGATTATTGCCATGCAAGATGAGTTAAATCAATTTGAAAGGAGCAAAGTATGAGAACTTGTACCTAGACCTTCTGATCTTACCATTATTGGTACAAAATGGGTTTTTAGAAACAAACTTGATGAACATGGTATTGTGACTAGAAATAAGGCTAGACTTGTTGCTCAAGGATATAATCAGGAAGAGGGTATTGATTATGATGAGACTTTTGCTCCAGTTGCTAGATTAGAGTCCATTAGAATGTTACTTGCATTTGCTTCCTTTAAAGGCTTTAAATTATTTCAAATGGATGTCAAAAGTGCTTTCTTAAATGGTTTCATCCAAGAGGAAGTGTATGTTGAACAACCTCCTGGTTTTGTTCATGAATCCTATGTAAATCATGTGTACAAGCTCTCTAAAGCCTTATATGGTTTAAAGCAAGCACCAAGAGCTTGGTATGATAGACTTAGCAATTTTCTTTTTGAAAAAGGTTTTTCTAGAGGTATAGTTGATACTACTCTTTTTATTAAAAATATAGCACATGATATTTTGATTGTTCAAATATATGTTGATATTATTTTCGGAGCTACTAATGAAAAAATGTGCAAAGATTTCTCTAAGATAATGCATGATGAATTTGAAATGAGTATGATGGGTGAGTTGACATTCTTCCTTGGATTACAAATTAAGCAAGCAAAGGAAGGTACTTTCATTAATCAAGCCAAGTACACAAAAGAATTACTTAAAAGGTTTGGAATGGCTGATTCAAAGGAGATTGATACTTCTATGGCCACATCTATTAAATTAGACAAAGATGAGAATGGTAAGATGATTGACCAAACTATATACAGAGGTATGATTGGTAGTCTTTTGTATTTAACTGCTAGTAGACCTGATATTATGTTCTCTATTTGTCTATGTGCTAGATTTCAATCATCTCCTAGAGAATCTCATTTAATTGCTGTGAAACGTATTCTTAGATACTTAAAGGGGACTATAGATTTTGGTTTGTGGTATCCTAAATCTATGTCTTTTGAGCTAGTAGCATTTACTGATGCAGATTATGCAGGTTGTAGAGTAGAACGTAAGAGTACTAGTGGTCATTGTCAATTTCTTGGTTACTCTTTAGTTTTTTGGTATAGTAAGAAACAAGCTTGTGTCTCTCTCTCTACCACTGAAGCTGAATACATTTCTGCTGGTAGTTGTTGTGCACAAGTTTTATGGATGAAAACCACCTTGCAAGATTATGCTTGAACTTTGATTGTATCACTATCAACTGCGATAATACTAGTGCCATAAATCTGACAAAGAATCCTATACAACATGCAAAAACTAAGCATATAGATATTAAACATCATTTTTTGCGTGATCATGTTTTAAAAGGTGATATTGTTCTTGAGTTTGTTCCTACGGATGATCAATTAGCTGATATTTTCACAAAGCCTTTGGCTGAGAAAATGTTTTGTTTACTTAGAAAACTTTTGGGTATTGGTACTTTTGATTTCTAACTTGTGCGGTCTGTCAAAAATATTTTTTTGCATTGTTTGGATAACACTATTGGCAGGTGCGGTCGACCGCATGCTAGAAAATAACAGTCCACAGAACAAACAGTGGACTTGCGGATGATCATGACAGAATGACAGGTCGACCGCAGATTCAAAACATCGACCGGAAAGGTTTCAGAAGACTTGCGGACGACTCTTATCAAATCGTCCGGTCAACCGCAGATTAAACACATCAACCGGAAAGGTTCCAGAGAATTTGCGGACGACTAAAAGTAAAAACTTCCGGTCGACCGCAGATTAAATTTATCGACCGCAAATGTTCCCGAGAAACAAAAATCAACTTGCGGATGATACTGCAGACGACGATCCGGTCGACCGCACATCTATGGACCGTTACAAATATGCCTTCTTCGGACGCAACCTTTCATTTTCCAATCATCCCCACCTCTTCACTTATCAGCCGCAACTCTTCGAATACCCATAACCCACCAACAATTCACCATAAATACACTGCATTTCTTCCCCAATTCATACATTCATCCTACATTTCCTTGTTTGCTGCATTTCAAAACCCTAGAAATGGCAAAAACTCAAAGTGACAAGGGCAAAACACAAATAGTTCAAGATGTTCCAAAGAAGAAGAGAACCATGCAAGCTTCTTCTCAACTTTTCAGGAGCAAGCATCATGAGGATCGCTACAATGATTACCTCAAGAATCGCCAAGTAATTTCTGGGAGCACCATTGATAGGCATGAATTTCCCTTTGATAGAATTCTTACCTATATAGCTTGGCAAGGATGGGATAGTTTAATTGATCATGCAGAATCCATGTATACTGATCTTGTATATCAGTTTTATGCTAATCTCGAAAAGGTGATAGAAAAAGAGGGAGAGAGGACTATAAGGACCCTTTTTGTTTCAAGGGTAAATGGGATAGATATACAATTTACTTCCATTGGTTTAGATGAAATCTTAGAGATACCTATTGATGGGGTTGAGTATTTTAATACTCATCACAGAATAAATCATAAGGATTTTTCTTCGGAGGGATTTGAGAATATGTTCACTCAAGGAAACTCTTTTGTCAACTTAGTCAAGAGAGAGGCCAATGTGTTTAGTTTTGAGCATCGCATTCTTCATCATATGTGCACTAACATCTTCATCCCCACTGAAGGCCATAAAACTACTGTCACGTTTATGCATATGTTTCTTATGTACTTGTTGGTGAAGAGAATTCGGGTGGATTTTGGTTACATAATGGCACACCACATGATGGCTACCATTGAAAAAGGCAAAGGTGTTCCGAAAAGCTTACCCTATGGACGTTTATTAACCAAAGTCTTCCGCCATTTCAACGTCCCATTTCCAGAACTGAAGGGGACAAAATATGTGCCTAAGTTCAACTTTGCTTCTTTTAAAAGAATGCAAGCGTTATGCCTCAATGGTACATGGAACTTGAAGAAAAATATGACTCCGGAAGAGATCGCTGTGGCAACAAAGGAGACAACAATGCTGATGGGAAAGGAACCACCAATTATTCTTGCAGAAGATGTTTTTGGTGATGAATCTGTCTCGGAAGAAGCTGAGGGTTCCCAAGGCGTTAAACGATCACTACATCTTGATGAGAAAGAAGATGTTCTCCCCGAGGCTCCAGATTTGAAGAAGGCAAAAGGTAAAGAAAAAGTTGGAGAGGAAGACGTATCCACTCCACAACCTGCCATCTGGGATGCCCTGGAAGAAATTTCTTCTCAGATTGGCTCGATGTTCAGCACATTTGACAATCATTTCAAGACACTTCATTCCAAGATCGACGACCTGGCATCATGGGTGGAGTACCATGGCATCGAGATCATCAACATCAAATATCATCTAGAGGCACTACATGGCATTCCAGTTGACATTTCTACACCCCCACCTTCACGTGATATGCCCCCGCCTGATGAGCAGCACACTAGACCGTTCTCTTTCACAACAAAAGTTTATATGCGACGGCCCAGAGATAATTTTTTTTTCTGCACTTGTTGTACTTTTGATTTATCTGGACAATTTATCTCTTGTTTGTATTCTTGAATCCTCTATTCTTATTTATGCATTTTTTCCCCATGATGACTCCTTGGTAGTTGAGGGATCTTATTTTTTAATTGACTTAGTTCTATCCTTTCTATCCATTCTTTTTGAATGATGACAAAGGGGGAGAAAAACTACTGTTGATTGCAATATATAAATGTTGTGAAACTAACCTTTTGTTTCAGGAATTTCTGAGTTGAACTTAAATGTTCAAACTCATCAAAATCAAGAGAAAAAAGAAACAGCTCTAAAAGGTTAAGTATGGCTATCCTTGGTTTAAAATTTATGTATTTCTAAGTTTATGCCATTTTGAGATTGAAGGAGAATGGGAATTGTGTGTTGGTGGCCGGGTTGGCCTTATGTGTGATTTTATGTGTTATCTCATCTCTTTTTGCATTTTTGAGTTTATGTTGCAAAAATGGTTTTTATAAGAGTTACAAAGGAAACTCTGTCAAAATTTTTACTAAACTGATGCATATTGATAGGGGGAGTTTTATAAATGTTTTTAATAGCCTATCTATATGTTATTAATTCTG